>NQII01007706.1:0-73526 GCA_002778355.1 Clitarchus hookeri
GTTAACATAAAGTACCTATCATATTCTTAGTTATAGTCCCATCGCGGTTACTTCCAACTTTCTTGAAGACCTGTTTAAAAATTCTACTTCCAGGTTGTTCCTCCGTAGACTAAAGATAAGGTAGACCGATCTCGCTGGCTGCGCACAACCAATCTACGTGCCCCAACATTCAACGGCTTTTCTGTCAACACGTCTAGAGGAAATGGCGTGAATTGGATTTGAGGTTAGAACACTGATTAGTAAACAAGTACTTTGAGATGTTTGTATACTATGTCCTCTGACCAATTTGTTATGCAGTTTCATTAAATTCAAATTTATAAAAGTATTTTATTCATATTTAATCGTGTGTAATTTAAAATTAAGATTCAAACTAACATGTTCATTTTTGTTGACCATGTGACTTTGACAGTTGTGTTACTTTGAGGTAGGTCAATGTTGGGCACATGAGCAGAATACAAATGAGTGGCCTACCTCATATTTATTCTCTATGTTCCTCCGCCTCATGGAAACAAAGCTTACAAAACTACACAAGAGGACCAACGCACTGTATTTGCGCATTCTATGTAATTTTATTTTGCATAAGAACTATTTCTTACTGGGCATTACTAACACAATTATTTACTCTCTGTATTTATTCACATAAATTATACATTAAATATTGAAATTTATAGGTAAAGTAAGAGTTTTGTGTAACCAAATATAATGTATTTTAAAGTTAAGAGAAGAATAGTACGCTTGTTATTTGTGACATATTTAAAAAGCAACTAAACTCATCATACATGGAGTGTTTTTCAAACTTTTAATTCAAAAATTTTAAATAAACTACAAGTGAACTATAACCAGTGTTTCGGTATACTTGCGGTTTAAATTTCCTACTGTCTGCGGACACTCGCTTCACGTTACAGCCTTTCGTTATTTCTATTGGCTCGAAACGGGTGATCCCCGAGAAAACCCGCCGATCAGCTACATCGTCTGGCACGATTCCCACGAACCCGAGGCAAACACTCTAGCCACTGCACCACCACGGCCCCAAGAGCTGCTATTGTATTAGTTTATAATAAACTCGTTCTGGTTCGAGTTTGTGGAACCGTATGCCATCATGAAAACTGTTAAAACAAAACACATATTTAAAATAGTGTAAATTATTCTAAGTGTAAAACAATAAAAAATTGGCATGTATGTATGTAATTTACGAATTTACCTTCAAAAGTTTACAAAACACAAGAGTTAGTGGAAAAATAAACATTCTATACCTTTTCAATTTACTAACGTACATAAAAAGTAATTAAAAAAAAAATTTTCTGTGAAATGTCAATATAATATAAACTTTTAGATATTTTATGGGATTTAATATATAATTATACTTATATTTGAGTCAAATCTTGACATTTCTACTATCTATAGTTAAGCTTTTGAAACAATGCATCGTTTAAAATTGTATTATTACTATGACGTTAAGTAAAGAATTATAGTTATTTGTTTGGAGGTACTAATTTTAAAGTAATGTAAAATTTCATATTTTGGATATATTTTAAATTTGTTTATTTTCAAACACGTAAAAACAGGCGCTAATTTGAACATTTATACTGTTCATCCAACAAATAAACGATAATTTGTTTAACTCGTATATGTAATGTATTGAATACATTTAATTACATCCACATTGCATTAATTGTTAACTGAATACTTTTAAAAAAACATGTTTATGGAGCAAAAAGTTTTATATCAGTAAAATTTTGTATTATTTTCAAACAAAATTGTTTAACACCAAAATTAGGTAACAACACTAAATTACGTCAGTATGATAATATTTACGTAAAAAAAATAATGCTGTTACATGTTAAAAAAAATACAGTTTATACAAACCAAATAGAAAATTTAAGAAAAAGATATAACGTTAAATTAATAGAAAATTTTGAAAAAAAGTAACTAACTTGCCGGCAGTTCTTATGTCATTCCACGTCAAACACTGGAGACAGCTGCAGAGGAGAGTAACCAACAACGAAGATACGACTTTGTAGTTCTGCTCTCTTGAACATAGCCAACACGCTTTAAAGGACGCTATCGCTTCATTTTGTGTGACAGACGTTCCTATTTGTTTTCTCTTTTATCAGTATTTTTCCCCTTTACAATTGCCGAAATATTTAAGCTGTCGGCTTTACACTTGACATGTACTGCACCTTCGAAACCGTCTATTCCCACGAACGAGGTGACGCAGTGGTACATCTTCGTACTCACATCAAGAAGGAATTGGGTTATATTCTGTTCGGCCATCCTTATTTTGGTTTTCCAGGATTTCCCGAAACCACTCCAGGCGATTGCTAGGGTGGTTCCTTACTACAAGCCATGGACGATTGCTTCCCCGTTTCTGCTTCTCTGTGGGACTTGCTCCGTCTGTAGTGACCTCGATATAGGCAAGAGGTTAAGACCATAGACTTAAGACGAGGTGGACCGACCTCGCTCAACCAGTCTCTGTGTCCCAACATTGAACTGCCTTTCTGCCAACACGACTGGCAACAATTGCGTGGATAGATTTGAGGTTAGGACACTGTTTAGTAAACAAGTGCTTTGAGATGTTTTTATACCTCCTCTAGCCAATTTGTAAAGCAGTTTGATTGAATTCGAATTGATAAAAGTATTTTGTTCATATAGAACTGCTTGTCTTTTGAAAACTAAAATATACACAAACACGTTCATCACTCTTTACCATGTGACTTTGACAATTGTGTTCCTTTGGGGTAGGTTAATGTTGGATACATGCGCAGAAGAAGAATAAGCAGTCTGTCTCACCTTCAGTCTATGGTTAAGACACACTTTCTTTCCCTTCTTATTTTGCATAGACGTTGCTGCCATTTCCACGTCCCTTAAAATACAGACTTTGAACTTGCCACATTAGCTATCGTACTTGATTTCTGACATTTCCATGACGATTCTAACCCAGCGTCTCCGTGCGTTTTGCGTCCCCATTTCTAAATTACAATTTTTTATAAGCTATGTACTTTATGATTAGCACGCTCTCTATCTCATTTGTCAACTTATATCATAATATTCCTCGCCTTTTCTTGGGCCTCCATTGTTGTGCCATATTATTCATTCCCACTTGGTTTAGCCGATCCGAGGGCACAAAGTGTTGGCTGTGTAGGCGTTGATTCTTCTGCCATCTTGTATGTCGTCACATCTGGTGTTGCACTCGCTACCATATTTGTTGACGTCACATGCGCAATCGTCATATTGGATGATGTCTTGGTGGCCATCTTGAGTGCCATATCATCGGGCCATTCTACTGTTTTCCATGAAAGAATCGCCTATGTGAGACTTTATAAAATTGCTTAAATAAATTCTATATAAATAAATGGTGTATGGAACGCACAGTATATGCCGCCAGACAAGTTTAAGACGAATTTTCATAGAGGATACTATGAGATCCGGGGCCCATAGTTAGAATACAGACCTGAGATTCGAAAAATTTTAAGCAGTGTTTGTAAATGAATTTCTCTTTCACGTATGTGCTCATATGCACCTCATGTAAATATTGAAGCGATTTACAAAGGCGAGGTATGGTGTAGTGACCTGAGTTCGAAACCTGAAACAATGAAATCATAATTTACTTGNAAGGCGAGGTATGGTGTAGTGACCTGAGTTCGAAACCTGAAACAATGAAATCATAATTTACTTGCAAAATTATGAAAAAAAAACCCTTTATTTATGAGTAGTGTGAAAATGTTTTAGGAACGAAGAATTTAGACCAAATGCATTTTTCATATGAATAATATAGAGGTTTTACCAATATCCGGTGTTCAACATTTGAATACCGACCCGAGGTTCGGAACATTTATAACGATGTTCGTGCATGAGATTCTCATCGTGTAATTGCTCACGAGACCTGATAAAAATATCTGTGCATATATTAAATGTGTAGCTTAATGTCAGGGGCTGAGTTTAAAATCGAAAGCCACTTTAAAAACATTTAATTATTCGCAAAATTACTGAAATAAAATTCCCGTGATGTCGACCCAGCGACGAGAGAGTGTTTTAGGAACATAGAATAAAGGCAAATGTTTTAGGGGCCAGAATTAAATAAGAGTTTTGTAGTTCTATTAATGACTTGAGTTTTGTAAGTTTTTTACCTGTGTTTGTAAGCGAATATAATTTTTGTATCTGTGCGTGTAAGCACCTCCTAAAAAAAAAGACACGCAATAGCCGATGACAGTAACATATTTTCTAGTTATTTGGGGCTCTCACTCACGTTTACTGTAAACATGAAATTCCTCAATGTGTTCCAATGTTTTTCGTTTTTACACACACGGTGAAAGGTCTTCATGAGCGTAAGTGGGGCGCAGTGAAACAATATGGTCGGAAATGATTCGTCTAATATGTGAATGGTTCGCGACATATTTCGTGAAGTGCTAAATGAAGGGATAAGGTTTGCTGGGCGGTGGCAATATCAAAGAAGGTGTTGCCAGTTGGTGCCCTATCAGAGGGCGCAACATCGATGGTAGTGAATATTCTCGTTAGCGNGCTGGGCGGTGGCAATATCAAAGAAGGTGTTGCCAGTTGGTGCCCTCTCAGAGGGCGCAACATCGACGGTAGTGAATATTCTCGTTAGAGTGCAGCGTGATGCGTTCTCTAGCATACGCTCGTCTGGTTCGACACTTTGACTGGTCGATAGCTTGTCGAACAGCATCATCTGTGAAGACCTTCAAAGATCTGTCGTTCTCGGCTTCGTCAAAGACTACGCCAAGGTCCCGTGAATAATTTTTGCGTTTGTAACTTTTCATTGATAAATTTTTTTTCTGAAGATCTTTGACATATCCGTTTGGACACGTGGTCCAAATGCATGTGTTTGCAGAGCTATAATGGGCGCCATCACATTTGTGATTGTTCAGAATTTGAGGAAAGGAGATGTGCGGCCCAACTGCTTCGTGATTTCTGTCGTATTTGCAACGATGTCTGTGTACAAACTAGCTTTCTTGAGTTAGGATAAGAAGATGTCTCGATTTTAACAGGGCTGCCCCCCCCCCTTTTTTTTTCCATGATCTGTCCCGGTGTCTCGGCAAAAGTTTTTTTTTTTTTCAAACTTGCAACAAATTACGGTTTTGTTAATAAGATTTAGTTTTTTTAAGTATTCCACCTCTATAATATGAGAGATAATATGAATATAAGAATATAAGATGAGAGAACGCATGTAGATTTGAAAAGTAAAAGATAAGAATTCATTCATAAAATGATTTTGATGCCATGCAGTTCCACTAATATAATAAGACGTGATTTTAATAAATAATAGTAAGTATTAAATAGTGTTATTTGATAATAGAATGAAGTTTCATATTAGCAATAAGTTACCTAATATTGAACTGGAACTGTAAGACTTGCGCTTGCGCTTTTTGTTATTAAAGTGTCCTGTTTTTCCTGTTTTTTTTAAGACGAATTTTGTAAAAATTTCTTATTTTATAAGTTTAGAAATCCGGTTACCCTATACTAAGTTGTATAAATCAACGCAGTGTATTTAGAACACGTCCTTAAACCTACCCCTTGCTTTTCATCAGTTGCACGCGGAACTTGGTTGTTGTACCTCAAGACAATGAACATCTTTGTTTGCGGCGTAGATCACTCACCCATGTATGCCAAATAGTGGCGATTTTTAGCACATGGTGAGGATACACGTGGGGCGAATTGAAAAAAAGGAATAGTTCTGAGGTTTCCAGTACGACAAATTAAATTTTGGGGAAATAATAATGTTTTTATACAAGGCTAGGAACTTAATTATACACTTTCCTCTTTCCTGAACAAATAACGGAAAGCTACCATGTCTGTTTGGTTAAATCTTTTACTATTCGAGCTTTCTCAGTACTCATATTGAAAGGAGTGGTAAATTTGCGAAACGTTTCTTAGAGCCACGGTAAATAATCTGGGCAAATAGTAGCAAGTTTTTTTATTGGGTATTCCGTTCTGGCATCGAATTGTTTCTTTTCGTAGATAATCGTTCTGGCACATATTTGAAAGTAACGGTTATACTTATAGTAAAACTTTACATGTATAGACTTCTTTACGTTAAATACAGATCGTTTCCTAGAAAAAACTCTCTTGTTTACAGCTTATTTAGTTTCCATACAGAGCGTCAGTTTAAATGCTTTGGAAAGCCCATCTTCTCGTCTGGCAATAGATCGGGCGTGTCCAACGACGTTCACAATAACTTCCTTTATACCTCGTCGATCTCTAGCTCGGTAGAAAGCAACTAAAAACGACGTTCATGTTGAAATGTGACATGGCAAAGTAAGTAATCTATGGCGCTTCAGGCGGATTCGCAGAAAGGAAAATTAAACATCAAATATATAAAAAAAAGTTTTAAAAAGATGGAGGTAGAATCACCTGGAGAAAGAGGTTTTCAGGAGAGATAAATTGGCGGAAACAGTCAAACAATGATCGCTCTCACGTTGCCACGCAGGTAACACGTCCGCCATGATAGTCGTTAAAGAGCAGTAATGGCGTAAAGCAGAGAAAGGCCGCGGGATTACACGGCAGGCTAAACATGCTCACTTTAAATATGTTTCGTTTTGCNATGGCGTAAAGCAGAGAAAGGCCGCGGGATTACACGGCAGGCTAAACATGCTCACTTTAAATATGTTTCGTTTTGCATACGGTTACACGGAACCTGAAGATGTTCCGATTGTCGTCATTTCCTGTTCTAACTAAACTGGTCACAAAGATACATCAGAACGACATTTCTTGTATGCTTTGCTGTGTTTGGCTTGTTCGACGTCAACAAACCGTTGCGATAAAATGGCAGAAAGCCGGAATTTGTGTAGCAACACGAAGAGAATCAACAGGTAAGTTATTGGACAAATATATTTTTTCATACTGTTAATTAATTACAACTATTTGTTTCGTACGATATTACTATAAATGTGTAGCCCTACAACAACAACAGTTTGAATGCTCAATATTATCTGATGATTGGTCTTAAGCCTACCACGTTCATTTACATGATCCCCAGCTGTAGTCGAAAATGTGTCAAGTATTATTTATTAATAAGCGTGACACGTTCGCAATTTTATTTGTAGCACAGTGATATATTTTATTGTGTTATGCCCTTTTTGGGTGTGTGTTAGGAGTATGAGGTTATACATTTGTGTACCATTTGCAGTAAGATGTACAGACACGTAAACTGACACGTAAAAAGCGGGCATTAAACGCCATATCAAAGTCATAAACATACAATAAATTACTGCTTGATAAAATTATTAGGAACTTTAAATGTTACAATAACATTTTGGGTTAGTCAAAATTTTACTAAACGAGAACTATTGATATGTTAGTGTCATTGTTTTAGGTGTGAAACTTGGAGGTTATGAAGAGTCCAAAGCTTTATTTAATTTATGGGCAGCAGCAAGAGCACAGCAGGAGCTGAGGGCTGTGTCTATGAAATAACCATTATGGGAATCAATAATTCAAGACTTAAATATAACCTACAAAATCTTCATTCCCTAGGATGTGGCTGTAATATAGAACCCACATACAAAATGCGTTACATAAGTATTTTATTTCGATGCCTCTTCTGGCGACGAAGTCTTTGTAAATTTAGTGAGAAATGTAAATTTATATAGTTAATTAACCAGCACCATTGCAACGCCGTTCTCCATGGCTCTTCATCGGACAAATTACTGGCAAATGTGAGCTGCACAGTTGTACCTTAGGTAATATTTTTTCGTCGTGCAACCATAACCTAAACACAACCCAATATTACCATAGACACAACGCCTCGCGAATGTAAACAAATGCGCTACATGTACACATTGCTATCGATTGCGACCGAAACATTCGGTTGCCGTGTAACCACGTGAACATGTTCACTTCGGAAGTCATTCAACTGAACATGTTTAAATTTGGCCGCCTAAGCATCTTCACATTAACTAGTTAAGCGTGCCGTCTAACCCCTGCCGAAGTTTCGAAATTACCATTAAAGAATTAAAATTACAGACAATGTTTTTTAATGCAGTAAAGAGTGTACGATAGTTAATTGTTTCAAACAAAACATAAAATTATCATAAACGTGGCGTTATTACTAGAAAAATCCGGAATTACACATTTTTCTAACTATAATAAAATAGTATATAATCAAAATTTTTTGTGTAACAAAAGTGTGATCCAAAATAATATTGGCTACTAGAAATACGCAGTAATCTGCCAGAAATTTTAACTTAAATATTTTCGTCTGCAGTATTACGAAAAATAAATGTTTGAGACAAAAGTGCAATCTATGCAAGCTATCATACGCTTTTTTTTCGTGAAATGACATCGCTTAAAATTGTGTTTTTAAATATAAACCTTTCAATTGAAACATTGAATGATGTCATTGCCCCTACCTGCATGTATTGTAACGGGAACACTGACTGGCATGCACCCATTAAGGTACTAACGACGGGCGTAAAGTAGTCGAAAGTTTTGACATTAAAATAAAAGTGTTAGGTAAACATTAGTGAATACCGAAAGTAATTATTTTGCTTTCTGCTATCCCATGCGTATTAAATGCAAGAAATAGCCTATTTATAAATTATTTACATTTCTAACTATTTTAGTTTCACTTGACCGCCGTATGAATAAAGTTATCATGACCATAGCAGTGTTAATTTTACGTCTGGCGGAAGACTACACAATGTGCATACAAGTATTTCTCAAGTGGAGCTTCAGAAATTCGCTGTTTACCGTGAACAGCCTATACATGGTTCACATTTCATATCTGTTTCGTTTCCACAGAGCTGACAATGAATTATCTGCGTGCGTACGAAATTGCTATTGCAGTGAGATGAAAATATTAGCTGGCAGGAAAGTGTTCGGTTACATTTATTTTAGTTTAATAGGGATATTATGAACTCACATGTTGGTATTAATTAAATGCGTCAAAAAGTTTCGTCTGAATTCATAAAAATACCTTATAAACACAAGGGGTCGCACAGTCTCTTAAATAAATCATTTACGTATTTATCTTAAATATGGGAAATTATATGAATGATTTAATTATTTCGGTTTTTTTTTCAATGTTATCTGTTAAAGAGAAAGCAATTCTACAATTTGTATAATTATTATAATTATTTATAAGGGCAGTTTAACACATTTGAGTGTTCCTACTGCACTAATATTCGTGCTGGAAGAAATTGTTAATGAAAATAACCTCATTTAATTGTATAAACAACATAATTAATTTATTTCCTTAAATATTTCAGAAGTTTTGTTGGGATAATGGTTTTGCACAATTCGTAGGACCGAACAACGTGGTGTTGTGGAAATAATAAATGTTGCTCGGTTTCATTATTGAAGCTGGTGCAAATTTTCGCGTGTTCTATCGGAGAAGCTGCTCTGTCCCACAATTCACCGCAAACGCTCACAGAATCATAGCGGGAACTAAACACAACTGAGAAAATCACAACATAAAACAATCATATCATAGAATTATTAAAAAAATACACATGAGTTAGAACTATCATAACATAGAAAACAATAATTTAGGATCATCAAAACTCACAAAAAACACAACATAGAAGAGTTATAACTTAGAAAGTCATAACATAGACATATAATAACTTAGAAAAACAAACGCNCAAAAAACACAACATAGAAGAGTTATAACTTAGAAAGTCATAACATAGACATATAATAACTTAGAAAAACAAACGCGAACTATCATAACTGAGAAACACACAACGCAGAACCACTGACTTAGAAACACAGTAACTTAGAGAACCATAGCTTAGAACGATTATAGCTTAGACATACAAAACTTAGAAAAACACAATGCAGAATTATAACTTAGAAACGTCGTAACTTAAAAAGTCATAACTTAGAATTGTCACAACTTTGAACTGTCGTACAGTAGAAACACACAACTTAGAACTATCATAAGTAAGAAACACATAAGTAAGAAAGTTCACAAGTTAAAACCATGAAACTTAAAACAGGCGTAACTAAGAACATTCTTACTTACGTGTTTCTATCCTACGTGTTTCTAATTTATCCATTTATAAGTTATGACAGCACCCCATGAGCTGCTCGGATGACTAGCACGCGCTGCGGGCACAGAATACTTTAGATTACAGCAGTGTAGTAGCCACTTGTACCGCGATCTTCAGCAGCACACGCCAGCGAAATGTCCCCACTGGCCAGTTATAGCCTATTCACGGTATCTTCACACTTATTGAAACAAACTTTAAAAAAATGNAGAACTATCATAACTGAGAAACACACAACGCAGAACCACTGACTTATAAACACAGTAACTTAGAGAACCATAGCTTAGAACGATTATAGCTTAGACATACAAAACTTAGAAAAACACAATGCAGAATTATAACTTAGAAACGTCGTAACATAAAAAGTCATAACTTAGAATTGTCACAACTTTGAACTGTCGTACAGTAGAAACACACAACTTAGAACTATCATAAGTAAGAAACACATAAGTAAGAAAGTTCACAAGTTAAAACCATGAAACTTAAAACAGGCGTAACTAAGAACATTCTTACTTACGTGTTTCTATCCTACGTGTTTCTAATTTATCCATTTATAAGTTATGACAGCACCCCATGAGCTGCTCGGATGACTAGCACGCGCTGCGGGCACAGAATACTTTAGATTACAGCAGTGTAGTAGCCACTTGTACCGCGATCTTCAGCAGCACACGCCAGCGAAATGTCCCCACTGGCCAGTTATAGCCTATTCACGGTATCTTCACACTTATTGAAACAAACTTTAAAAAAATGGCCCTTTTTATGACGTGTTTGGTTGTTTTCTAAATGTGTCATCTATAACAAGCGTTTTATATTCCTTTTAAGATAAAACAATGCAATTTTTGGTTAGAATTAACTTTATTAATAATCTATATATGTTATACATTGAGGTGACAAAAGTCACGGGATAGCAATATGCAAATATACAGATGGCAGTGGTATCGCGTACAAAATGTATAAATGGGCAGTGCATTGGTTGGGCTTTCATTTGTAGTCAAGTGATTCATGTGAATAGGTTTCTGACGTGATTATGGCCGCACAACGGGAATTAACAAACTTTGAACGCGGAATGGTAGTTGGAGCTAGAAGCATGGGACATTCCATTTTGGGAATGGTTAGGGAATTCAACATTCCAAGATCCACAGTGTCAAGAGTGTGCCGAGAATACCTAATTTCAGGCATAAATTTCCACCATGGACAACGCAGTGGCCGACCGCCTGCACTTAATGACCGAGACCAACGACGTGTGCGCAGAATGGTCAGTGTTAACAGACAAGCAACACTGCGTGAAATAACCACAGGAATCAATGTGGGACGTATGACAGACGTGTCCGTTAGGACAGTGCTACGAACTTTGGCTGTACTGGGCTATGCCAGCAGAAGACCGACTCAAGTGCCTTAACTAACAGCACGACATCGCCTGCAGCGCCTCTCCTGAGATCGTGACCATATCGGTTGGACCCTAGACGACTGGAAAACCGTGGCTTGATCCGATGAGACCCGATTTCAGTTGGTAAGATCTGATAGTAGGGTTCGAGTGTGGTGCAGACCCCACGAATTCATTGACCCAAGTTGTCAACAAGGAACTGTGCAAGCTGGTGGTGGCTCCATAAAGGCGTGGGCTGTTTTTACATGGAATGGACTGGGTCCTCTGGTCTAACTGAACCGATCATTGACTGGAAAGGGTTATGTTCAGCTACTTGGAGACCACTTGCAGCCATTCATGGACTTCATGTACCCAAACAACGATGGAATATTTATTGATGACAATGCGCCATGTCACCGGGCCACAACTGTTCGCGATTGGTTTGGAGAACACTCTGGACAATTCCAGCGAATGATTTGGCCACCAAGATCGACCGACATGAACCCCATCGAACAATTATGGGACACAATCCAGAAGTCAATGCGTGCACAAACTCCTGCACCGGCAACACTTTCGCAATTATGGACATCTGTAGAGGCATGATGGCTCAATATTTCTGCCGGGGACTTCCAACGACTTGTTGAGTCCATGCCATGTCGAGTTGCTGCACTTCGCCGGGCAAAAGGAGGTCCGACACGATATTAGGAGGTATCCCTTGACTTTTGTCCCTCAGTGTAATATTACTTTAATATTTAATATTAATATAATTAGAGTGAAAGTAAGCTTATTGGTAGTACCTAGTAGAAAATATTTCTAATGCAAAATATTAAAGTGTGTGGACAAACGCCATGCGTTGTCCCTTTGGTGTAATTTTCTGTATTTAGTTACGCTTTGTTTGCATGAGGCGGAGGAATATCCTGAAAGTAGAACTTTAGCAGGTCTTCAGAAAAGTTGCAAGTAACCATGAATGGACTAAACAAGTCGGAATTCCATTCGATGATGAACGTCTGGTATAGGCTGNAGTGAAAGTAAGCTTATTGGTAGTACCTAGTAGAAAATATTTCTAATGCAAAATATTAAAGTGTGTGGACAAACGCCATGCGTTGTCCCTTTGGTGTAATTTTCTGTATTTAGTTACGCTTTGTTTGCATGAGGCGGAGGAATATCCTGAAAGTAGAACTTTAGCAGGGCTTTAGAAAAGTTGCAAGTAACCATGAATGGACTAAACAAGTCGGAATTCCATTCGATGATGAACGTCTGGTATAGGCTGNAGAAAAGTTGCAAGTAACCATGAATGGACTAAACAAGTCGGAATTCCATTCGATGATGAACGTCTGGTATAGGCTGTTCACGGTAAACAGAGCACTTTTGAAAGCCCTGCTTAGGATCTACTTTTCTTACTCATTTTTAATATATCTGCTATATGTAAAATCAATATTCCCATTGATGGTATCACTTTATTGAAACGTCACCCAAACGAAATCATTACATTTTTAAGAAAGTAATTTCGTGTTATGTTTATGAAACAAGAAACACTGACTTCAGTATACATAAATTTACATTTTACACTCTCAACACAACGCCTAATCTTAGCCCCTGTCACGCTGTCAAATTTTTCCATCAAACTGTTTTCAAAAATTGTGGTCAAATAAAGTTTGACAGCTGTGATGTCACTGAAACGTCATAAACACCACAATATTTGTCTGAAAAAGTTGGATGGCTTCTGTTCGAAAATTTTTTTGGAGTTTGATGGGTTCGCCAATTAGACTCGTGCGCGGAAAAAATGGCCGTTTCCAATTCACGAAACGTTATAATAAGGAACAATTGCTGGTAACTAAATGAGGTTATGAAGATAATATTTATGTAGATGCTCTTTAAGCAAGAATGTAATTTTGAGTTAATACTGCACAGAATATTAAAAACTCAAAGACATTATTTCACTGTACAGGAAATATTTATTATAAACTAAATTTTAATTTAGTAAAAAAGTGAAAACAAATCGCAAAACTCGTTACATTTCTTCCTGTAATATACTGCTTGGAATCACAACAGTAGTATCCCACTTTGAAAATAATTTTTAAATAAAGATTCGTATTAGTTCTTTTCAGAGAAAAAAACTTGACAGTGTGACACATCTTCATACAAATTCAAGATTATTTGTTGGAATTCGTTGGAACGAAAAATTTTGTGGCCGTACTGAATGTTCAAATTTTATTGTCAAACACATTTGAAGGCGAAAATTCGACAGCGTGACACGGGTTTTAGAAATATCCTCATTAATTTCCTGCTAAAATAACTAGGAGCCTACATGCTAGTTTGTAGTGTTGAATATTATGTAGGTTTGGGCTGTGATTTTTTTCAAAGGTGGTTTACAGAAGTGCTCACTTTACCGTGAACAGCCTTTACCTTATTCGCCAGGCAGCAGCATTTCAGCCAACAAGAAATCTTCCATATCACGCGGTACCCAATCAGACAAAAAAAAATCTCACATTCGGAGTCTCGCGCAACCAATCTGAAGATGGGTGCGGCCACACCAAAGAAAACCGCCACGTCGTTTCACTTCTATACACATACGTGTTTTGTGCCGCAGGAGAGGTTGTGCTGTAGTGGGAAATGTCTGCGACGCCTGTCTGCTCCCTCGGGCCTGCTTGTGATAACGGCCTGCAATTTGCACCGTTGTCCTCGCAACTTCGTCTCCGAGGCCCCCCTCCTCTCAATCTCTCACACACTCTCACTCTCACTCGCGGCTCATCTTGCATCACACCAATGTTGCCAACTCAGTGGATTTCCCACCAGATTTGGGCCATTTTAATTCGTACCTAATAGGCAAAATGGTTTCCCAGTGGTCAGTGGATTATATATTGTATTATTTAAATCGTCCGTGGAATTTCATGAAAAACTATATATTTTTATTTGGAGTGTCCAAAAAAATATACATTATATATATATATGTATGGTGAAGTAAATATTTCTAGTATTCCTCTGTGATGGCTATTCATGAGCTGGTGGCATTGCATCATTATGAGTACACTAACATTTATATTTTAATTTTTGCTTGTCTTTTTTGAAAGAAAATTAAATTTAAATAATTACCAAACAGTGATCTTTTATTGAGTAAAGGTTATTCTCGGTAAAGTGAGCTCTTCTGAAATCAACCTTTGAAAATTGTGACTGCCTCTAACTGCAATATATTTTAACGGGTGCACTGACTGGCATGCGTCCATGTAAAGTTGGTAACGAAGGAGAGGAAGTAGTTCCGTGTCTAAACGTTCCATTAAGAACGTTAAGTAAACATTTGGGAATGCTGCCATTATTAATTTTTGCTTTCTGATATTTTAGAGCATATTNCCATTAAGAACGTTAAGTAAACATTTGGGAATGCTGCCATTATTAATTTTTGCTTTCTGATATTTTAGAGCATATTAGTGTATAAAAACTAATATGTAAAATATTTACTTTTATAATAATTACACAGCTTTCACTTGCCCGACGCACGAACAAAGTGATTAAAGTGACACATGGCGGAAGAATACGCAGTGTGCATGCAAGTAGATCGTACGCAGGGCTTTCAATAGTACTCAGTTTACCGTGAACAGCCTATAGCAATAAAACGTTCGCAAGANAAGTAGATCGTACGCAGGGCTTTCAATAGTACTCAGTTTACCGTGAACAGCCTATAGCAATAAAACGTTCGCAAGACAATTCCACCCCCTACCCTAACAAAAAAAACTTTTTGTCATTACCGGTAAAATGTCAGTCCTCCCCGCCCCCAAAGTCAGTAACTAGTTATATCACTGGAGTTATCTGTGTGAATATTGGCAACGCCGTGCGGCACCGGTTCCCACCAGCAAAGACACACGCGTCGCGCGCGAACGGGCTGGAGAGTTCGCGGCTTCCCAAGGGAGAGACTACGCTTGCTAACTGCTGCGAACAAGCGCGCCTGCTGGCAAACATCGCCTCCCTGATCCCGGAAACTTGCCGTCGCGACGATGCTGCGAGCTTGTAATCAACTGTTTGCATGCCGCCGAGGTACACGGCGCTTCCCCAGCTTGGATTACCTCCACGCCTTCATCCTCCTCCTCCTTCGTGATCCTGCGGCTTACAGCACAAAGCGATGCTCAATGGAGAATACCTGAATATTAATTACAACTCGCTCTTACTACCCGCTATAAGCGTTCGTGACCTAAATTCTTATTGTTATTGACGGGCAGTGAGAACCCAACGGGGGACTCACCAAGGTAAATAAATTCTAAATCAGTGGTGGGAGTGCAGGTCTATCATGGTCAAGTTGGAGCAAGACTAGCCCAAGTGGCATTTCATGAACACGGCCACGCCTTCTGGGAGGCTGGATCCGAAAGTTCCGCTATTATTAAATTACGGCAGGAATTTAAATGGCAGATCACGTCTCTTCCGCGAGTCAAAATGCCCTCTAAGAATTTATTTGTAAATTTTCCATATAGGTGTATACGTACAGTGACAAAGCGCGAATGGTAAATTATTTTCCCACACATGCAAGGTAAAGTTCCTACAGTTGCTCAGGAAACAGTAAAATTCGTAGGGAAGTTCCCAACGTTTTGTGGCAGCAATCCTTAACCATTCCCATATTTTCAGCGCGACATGAGTATTATTTCCACAAACAGTATATGTTAAAAACTTCCATTACAAATTAGGCAGTTAACGAGAAATGTTTTCACAGTGTGGATTCGCAATGCTGTAACTGGTCGCTGGACACGTTATCTGTCGTTCTCAGTGCCCGCCCTTCTCTGCCCCTACACTATTTACTGTTAACTACTTCACCTGTCTTTGGCGATGTATACTGACAAGTCGGTGCGCGGGGGTGGGCTCTCTCTGAGGTTTGATTGGCCGAAGTTGGAAAATTATTGCACCTGGGGTTAATAAACTCGCCTACGTTAAAATCAGGTGAATGGGCTTTTGAAATTTTTCCTCTCCTGGTACAAATAACTACACTAGTGGAAATGCTTTCAAGAATACCTAAAAAACATCGTCCAAACCAAGCGGGTTTTAAAACATGCACTGTTAGTGTGTCGACGGCACACTGATCATAAGTGTAAGGACGCCACTCGCCTGCACCGATCTGCAGTCATTAGACCAAGCGTCTTTTCGCAGGTCGTCTGACAACACGAGTGCAGTTGACTGTGTGATTCCATTGTGTGTGTATCATAGAGTGTGACTGCAATGTCTGGAATACGATGGCGAGCACCAAGTGAACAGTTATAGGCTATTCGCGATAAAGTGAACAATCTTGATAGCCTTCTCATTTGGAATAATAGCCAAAAAAATTTATTTTATGTTAATCTTAGACGTTAAAATCCAAGTGTGGTGGAATATACACACTGTGTTTATTACTTATATGGCAATATTTATTTACAAAGGTGGTTAAATGATAAAAAAATGCCTGAAATAAAAAAGTAACTATGGCCTCAAACGTGCGCGTGGTAGGACTCGGAGAGGGTGGCTGGTTGNTAAAAAAATGCCTGAAATAAAAAAGTAACTATGGCCTCAAACGTGCGCGTGGTAGGACTCGGAGAGGGTGGCTGGTTGTTGCGCAGAATTGCCACTCACTTGGGTAGTGAGGAGTCGGTGGTCCATCGGTGGTGGAGAAGATAAGTGGCAGAGAGTCCCCACAGCCACCTAGAACCACCAGCGTCACCACGCTGTACTGATAAGCTCCTGGACGGAAGGATTGTTCGTGCTGCCATGATGGACAGAACAGCAACCGCACTTGCAATCAAAACCACTGTACCCCTCTCCGCCAACCGAACTTTGTCTGAACGAACATTAAAGAACGGATTGTTGGATATATGCTTAAGTTCTCGTGTTCCTCTAGTACATGTACACCTTGCACCTGTTCATCCTCGTGAAAGTCTCCGGTGGTGTCAGCGGGAGAGTGTGTTGTAGAGGCGAATGGACACCAGTGGTGTTCAGTGATGAGTCGTTTCTGCCTTGGACAAATTGATGGACGTGTTCGCGTTTGCAGATGTGCGGGTTAGCGGAACAATCCATCGTGTATTCGGATGTGCCATACCAGAGCTACCTGTATTGGGACCATAAGATACGTATCCCGATCGCCTCTGGTATTCGTTCACAGCCGCATGACGAGTGCATCGTACATCTGCGACAGTGTTAATCCTGTCCCCAACCATATCTTGACATATTGCAAGAACTAATCTTACAGCACGATGCCGTACATCTTCATGTGGCTAGGTCAACATAGTTTCCTCAACATGGTGTGCACATACTACCCTAGCTCGCTAGATCTCCAGACCTTAGCCACATCAAGCATGTGTGGTACATGATAGTTCGGTTTCTGACATCCAGCCCATCCCCGGCAACAACCATCGCCCAACTACGCCAGGAAGTACTGCGAGTGTGGGATATCCTACCACAGAGACATTCAGCGTTTTTACGACAGAGTACGTGCCAGAATTGTTGCATGCGTGGACTTTCGGAGTAGTTACACACCTTGTTACTATCTCTGTTGCATTATGTTGCATTTAATATTATGTGTGTCCCACGGACTTAATGTTTCGATCAGTCTTACAGACCACTTCCTCCTTGTGCACATTATATTGGACAGATACGCGTTTTCCTAAGGCTTGTACGCAAATATGGTAATACGTGGGAAGTAAACAATCGCCAGCTCGAACACTACTTCTGTCACTGAAGGACAGGTCCTGTATTCGACTCCAGTTAAAGTACTGTTGATTTATGCTGTACGACATGCATGCACAAATTCATAATTCGATTAGCGACTGTTTATTTCATTTTTAATACAATAGGACTAATATACAAATTCATACATGTTTTTGTATGATACTGTGTAGTAAAAAGTATGGCTATTCTTCTCCGAAGGACATTTTTGTCTATTACCAGTCGTTACCAAAAAATAATAGGGGGGATAAGAAAATTATCTATATCGATTACACTACAGAAGAAATTTGCCCAGTTTATTTCTACCTGCATTGTCCAGTCGCCGACCTCCAATGGAAGGGAAATTTTATTAAATAATCTACGTGTCTTTTGAATATAGCTATTTACATCGACGTTATACCCCGTGTGAAAGTGCACCAAAGAAAATTACTCCTAAAAACATGATAAATCGTTGCTATAATGTTGCGTATGGAGACCTGAGGTTAGCAATGCACTAACGCCATACTTGACAAATTTTAATAAATACCTCACCCTATATATTATAGATTTTGCTGATTTAAAGAAATATATAAACCTAGAAACTATCCACATTCTCTCGGAGATGAATGTAAAACATCGTTATTGTTCCGATTTAGAAATATTTTCCCATGAATATAATAACTCNACATTCTCTCGGAGATGAATGTAAAACATCGTTATTGTTCCGATTTAGAAATATTTTCCCATGAATATAATAACTCGAGAAGAGTAAATTATATATATATATATGCATGTAGGAAAGTTAGTCTTTCCTCAAATCCCAGAAGCAAACTAAACTTTTTAAAATATGGTCCAAGGCTTGTTTACTCCAGAATCACGAAGCACACAAACAAATCCTCTTCGTTCCTAACCAACATTACAGACTTATGCGATATAGTCCGATTACTCAATGTATTAAACAAGTTTCGTTGTGTCTACGACGAAAATTGGGTACGAATAAATCGGATGTCAACAATTCATGCTCATACTATAGCAGCAACTACGACCACGGTTCAATGGTTTTCTTTAGGTGGATGACCATGCCATGTNACATTCTCTCGGAGATGAATGTAAAACATCGTTATTGTTCCGATTTAGAAATATTTTCCCATGAATATAATAACTTGAGAAGAGTAAATTATATATATATATATATATATATATGCATGTAGGAAAGTTAGTCTTTCCTCAAATCCCAGAAGCAAACTAAACTTTTTAAAATACGGTCCAAGACTTGTTTACTCCAGAATCATGAAGCACACAAACAAATCCTCTTCGTTCCTAACCAACTGTACAGACTTATGCGATATAGTCCGATTACTCAATGTATGAAACCAGTTTCGTTGTGTCTACGACGAAAATTGGGTACGAATAAATCGGATGTCAGCAATTCATGC
The DNA here is from genome assembly GCA_002778355.1 of Clitarchus hookeri. Classification (NCBI taxonomy): domain Eukaryota; kingdom Metazoa; phylum Arthropoda; class Insecta; order Phasmatodea; family Phasmatidae; genus Clitarchus; species Clitarchus hookeri. The sequence goes on from NQII01007706.1 coordinate 19,455, forward strand.
TCATACTATAGCAGCAACTACGACCACGGTTCAATGGTTTTCTTTAGGTGGATGACCATGCCATATTTTGAGGAAGACAGATGGGCACTGTAATTTCTGCCTCATCTTACAACAGGACACATCCCCTAGTGCTGGTATGATAATCCGAGAAGCTCTCGCATATGATCGTCGTCCACGACCAGAAGTGGTACGATGATCATTGAAGGCACAGCGGTACGTTGAAGATATCCCATGACTTCACATTATACCGTCCTGGCCTAGAGGGCCAGAAGCCAATTCCTAGCGAGATTTTGCTCGCCCACACAGTCGCGACTCTACACAATGTTTCGGAATGTCTGTGGATTCTGTTTACTTGATTCGGGGCTTGTTACCAAGCGAACGGCGCAGTGGTAAACAACCGGACTCTCATTTAAGAAGAACTGGGCTCGATCCCCAGTTCGGCTATCATGATTTTAGTTTCACATTGAAATAAATCTAGGCGAATACTGGGATGGTTCCTAACTACTTGCCAAGGCCGATTTCTTCACCCATATTGCTTCTTAGAGAATCTTGCTCCACCTTTTATAACTTCACTATCGACGAGACGTTAAGCTCTATCTGTTTGCCTAACTAACTATCGTCACTTATCGAACATTAATGAGGCCAGATAGATCACCGCATTCTCCATACAAATGTGTTAGTCAAATGCAGCCTAATTGACAACAGTAGGCGAATATACTTAATGATAACAAACGGTGTTTGTTTAATTGCTTGCTTAATTTTTGTCGGTTGATGCATTCAGACATGAGGAGGTCCGACGAGTTGCTATTTATGTTTTGCATTTGCGCCTCTAATGGACGAAATATTGTTCCCATGAACTTACTAAATGTAGTTAATTTTTATTTTGTTTGTACCGTCACACTTTTGAAAAATTATTTTTAATCCATCAATTCATTATTTCTTGAAAAGTTTACATAAACAAAATTATTTGTTTTTATGTATGATTAGTTGTTGGACACTTTGAGAAGGATGTGATTGTTTGTGGCGCCAACTTATGGGCTCTTCGACTGCTCTTGTATATAAGGAGGAGTAAAATGTTATCAAACAAAAACTCTTATGTAAAGACAATGGTTTTTCCTGTACCAGATCTGCCTATCATAACATGTAGACTTGTATTGAGCATATCAAATAAAATGTTAGGTAGAAAACAATGCCATATATAAACTATGCAAAAAATTCGTATAAACAAAGAAACAGATTCTTATGGGGCATCATTTTTAAACAGTGTTCAAAACTTTGCTGGATTAAATCTTATTCGGGGTCCATTTTCTGAAAAATTGCCACTTTCTAGACGAAATTTGCTGCACCATAAATCTCTTAAAAGTGTTTTTACTATCCTTGCATTGTAAAAGATAAAATATAAATATCTTGATTTTTAATTCTTTCATTTGGTTTTAGGAATCTAAATACTCTTACTAGAATTAACTATGCTTCGGTATTTCCGAGATTGTTGCCCTTGACTGATATTCACGAATATATTATCTGATCAAAGTATTTGGACACCCCTCTGTAAATATATACCCGCGTTTAGATGCTGCTCGATGTTGGTTAGTGCTAAGCAATACCGGCTGAATGGGTGAAGCAGCAGCTCAGTGATTTTGTTGAACTTGGTGTAGTTATGGATTGCCACATCAGTAAGCAATCCCTCAGGGCTATCTATTTCCCTCTCTACTCAGGTTTCCCAAGTCGATCGTCGGGGACGTAACGGTGAAGTGGAAAAGGGAAGGCACAACCGCAACAACACCATGCTCGGGTAAGCCACGCGTATTGAACAGCAGGGATCTTCGAGCATTGAAGAAGGTGGTACGGGAACATCGCATGTCACTGTGTGATACCATGATCCGTGAATTCCGGAGCAGCGTTAATTGCGCAGCTAGCACGGCGACTATGCGCCTGGAGTTACGAGGACTGGGGCTCAAAGCTCAGGCACGTGTCCATAAACCACACGTTTCGCCTGTGAGCACGAGGCATCTCCTCACCTACACTACAATGTCGACGGTTGGAGATGCATGATTTAGAGTGATGAACCACGCTGCAGGCTACTGTGTGGCAGTCCGTTGGGAGGGTTCGGATGTGGCGAATGCCAGGTGAACGCTGTATACCGACCTCTATAGTGCCCGTGATGATATTGGGCGGAGTCGAGAGAGATTTGGGCGGCTCTTAACAACGAGGTCTTGAGAGCCGATGAGGGTGAAATGAGGCGAGAATGGAGCAGTGCTGCAGTGCAAAAGTCATTTACATAGACATTTCTTTGCGAATTGTAATTACTTTTTACTGGCGGCAATGGAACTTATTTCTGGCAAGCTAGATGTGACGCACATTATGAATACTAATAAAATATTTAACGCACAGCTATTTGCTACAAATAATTGCCTTCAATTATTTTATTTAAATTTAACATCTAATGACCTCTCTGTCAACGAGACGTTATTCCCTACCCATCTGCCTTTTGAATTAATAAGAGAGTTTCATTTATCAGATGGAATAAATCAGTTACACGTCCTATTTAAGAATAAAAATAAACTTTTAAATGTGTTTAGTTAGGAATAATGACACGCGGAATTTTCCTTTTTTTTTACTTTTAAAGACGTGAAGTACTGCAATAAGAACTTTTAAATAAAATCAGTAATTAATTTTTATGGAGAGATTTACACGTTAAGATTTTAAGAAATAGTTATCAACTAGTGAATCAAACGTTTGAAATTGTTGGTACCTTCCTTTTTTCCATGACGTATTAATCACAGATGAGCTAGTTTTAACCACTGAGGTCAGCAACTGTTACTTATGAATTCTCATCCCTAAATGTCCTAATCACACTCGAATACATAATTTAAGCTGTACGAAGGAAAACTCTAGATTTACAAAATCCTCGTTCCGTATCTGTTTCTTAGAGAGTCAGTTTACAGTGAACATTATCACCTAACAATTCCTCATTTCTTCAGGGTATGTGAAATTAAGGTAATTAAAAACCACCAGGACGATTAATATATTTATTTGTCAAACATGTTTTATAAATATATTTATAAATTATTTTATATATTTTAAGTGTAACTGATCGATATATGACACCTTTACAACGTGCATAAATGTATTTTAAACATTTTTTGGGTACATACAACAGTCCGAGAACAAAAAGTTATCTACCTTTGTTATCATGTTTTTCTTTCTTTTATGTTTTACTTTGGCTATATTTGCTTCACATGGCGCTGACAGTCCGGTCACATTTTCTTTCTCGATATTGAAGGAAAATTTCTGACAACTGTTATGGGAGAGTAAAAAACTAAATAGTTTTGGTTTAAGGATTGTAAGATACCATGATTAGTTTTTTATGTTACGTGCTATTTTGAAAATAAAATACAGAGTGACGACAGTGCGCTGTTTCAACGCGGAATTTCTCAGCTGGCAGGAAACTCATTATGATGTCGAAATTGCAGAGGGAGTTCTCGACTTGTGCTTCCTAGCGAAGTGTCGCCCGCTCCCGAGGGCGAAGAAAGACACAAAATGGCGATTTCCGTCGCCCGACTTTGATGAAAAGGTGCGCGAACTCTACTCGAAGAGCGAACTTTTTGCGTTCCGCAACACACAGATGTCGCGAAGAGAGGTGTCCGGGATTTGGGAGGAGGTTGGCGCTGAAACTGTAGCGACAGAAGTTGGGAGTTCTCNAGTCTTCCTTCTTCCTCGAAGAAATCTAGTTTCTTCGACCCCGTGATGATTGGTCGAGGCGATAAGAACGTCGACCCTCGAGCACTTCACAAACAAGACGAGAAGAAAATAAAAGTAAAAAGAAAGACACTATCTGGAAAGAAACTGGAATGTAGCTTCCAAGAATGAAGTTACCTTTTTTTTCGGCTCGTTTTGTTTTCGCTCACCCCAGCAGAGTTTTATTTCTTGTGTTTCGTCGCCTCGCAGTCCCGGATCTTGGGAGACATCAAACGAGACTAGCGCTCCTGACGCCTCCAATTGGGAACGAGGGGCCCCGGAGAAGGTTCAGTTCTATCCCCCAGGGTACGAATGGAAGCAAAGCGGTCTTTCTGCTCCGGCAGAAATGCACGACGCCAGCTCGGAAATGACGCTCATCTGTGCATCGCTAGCTTCGCTTTAAATAACGTTTTTACAAGCGTGAGGGACTGAAAGAAACCCTCACGTCCTGAAGTTATCAAGAATGTTTCTTCTAACAGTTAGTTCTTTTTCCACTGCGATAGGCAAATTCTAAAAAGATTCAACTATTATATTTGTTATTGGTAAAAACTCATAATTTAATTACTGTATACTCATATGTATTCATCTTCCTTCAGAGAAGCACTTGCAATTTGGAATCTTCATAATATATAACGATTGTTCACAATTTTAATATAATAAAGTAAAAACTTTTGTTTCACTAAATGCATCTTTTAATACTTATGTCTTGTGAGAATAGGCGAATCTGTAAATAGACTAGTACACAAGTATCGTAACTTACATTTATGGTGATTTGTTTAGAATTTTTAAGTGAGAACCGCCGTTGAGGTGAACATGCGTTGTGGTAGAATAATCTTATGTACTGTATAAATAATTTTTCAGCTACTAAAGTAACATATTTCATGACATTTTTAAATGATGTACTATTTCGCTTCCGTAAAATCTGGTGATCTCTATTTTAAGGCATAGAAAATACCAGTAAGGAAATTCAACAACAAAGATTTTTGGCTATTAAATGTCCGAATTAGTGTTTTTATATAAATTGGAATTTCAGCCATGTAAATTTATCAAGGCTAGGTCCCAGTGATTATAATTATTAAACTTGCATGTGTGGAAATATAAATTTCTTATTTATTCTTTTTAAAAAAATTTTAGACGCATATATTTTATAGAATTGACATATTAGTAGAGGTGTCTTTTAAAGCATAATTCGATAATCAAACCAGATCAATGAATTCTTCGAATTCCTCGCACAGTTTCGATGTCGTATAGGATTTCATATAAATATGTGTGTATGTGTGTGTAATGCTGTTTTTAGTAAGAATGAGAAGCATTCTATTTTCGGTTCGGACTTGCCCTTTGTGACATATCAGGATGGATAATAACTCTCGTATTCTCGACGCCATATTGAATTTTATTTGTACACGTGCATTAATAAATATTCAGAGAGTGGGCAACGTTCATATTTTTATTGGTCTCGTCAAAAATATTTTGATGATGAAAACATAAACCGCTAAATACTCGGAAGCACTCATGTAGCACATTGCATTTTAGGGCAGTAATCGACTATTCAGGTTTATGTAAAGCAATTTTGGTGAGTATCTACGACTCATACAATTCCGACTATGGGGTAGCGAATTATATTGTCTCAAGTGATGTAAGCATAGTATGGTCTCCGGTACCCACCTTATTAAAGGCACAGTTGGCCGCCATTCAGCGAACAAAGGTGTTATATTCTTGAATATAGGAATAAACCAGGTTAGCACTGGCTAGGAGAATCCTTCATCTAGGCTGCACTAAGTTCTGAGCTTGTTGAGAAGCATTTTAGATTTCTTCTAACCTTTAGAGATAATACCACAAAATTGAGGTTTTTATTCATCTCGTTACTACGAACAAGCTGTTGTGTGCCATTAAGAAGTAAATCCATTTACAAGCACGTTTGACTGCCAGTTTCGAACCACTGGAAAAAAAATCAAGACATTCAATTCACACGTTACTCTCCTAACATCGAACAAGTGGATGAGTTGCCTTATGTCGCAAACTCATTTATTGCCATATATGAGCACACATTTCAAATGTTGGAATTAGAACTGTCAATTTCGCAGAATATGGAAGCCAGCGTATCTTATAGAAGCTGGTATGTTGCGTTAGCAGCAAGGCATTTTATAATGATTGGTGTCTGCCATTTCGAACCATTGGAGATAGGAGAAAGTAGGGTAAATTGCCTGCTCTAAGTTTAAATGCTATTTAAATCATCCAGGTTAAGTAAAGCCAAAATTGAAAATCACCCTGCATACAATACAGTTATTGTAGAAACTACAATCCATATTCTTTTTTTAAGTACTAAAACTGTTTTTGTAATAGAATTTTAAATATTTATTTGCCGAATAGCTGCGTTACCCTGCATGTCAGATAAAGTGGCCACTGACCGGCCACTATAGACTGTCCAAGATAAAATAAGCACTTCGGAAATCAACTTTTAAAAAAACGCTGTCCGTTAACTGCGTCTACCAGACACACTGATATCCAGTCATATTGTTTAAACTGGCAGCAAATTTAAAAAAAAAATTGTTCCAAGTCTTAGGTTATTTTGGGAGTGTAATGTTTAACATTATTGTTAATCAAGTTGTTGTTTAGGTCTTCAAAAAATTTACGTATTCAGTTGACTGACGCATCCTTAAAGCCATGAGGCCCATGGCAATGTTAATTTTACAAATGGCGGAAAGATACCAAATTGAGATAAAAGTCAATCGTAATGAAGCAGAGCTTTCAAAAGTTCTCAGTTTACCGTGAGCAACCTATTACTCTTTTCGCATTTGACAGTTCCTCCCCTTTGATAAAATTTAATTCTCGTAAGTGAATAAAACCATTAGAAAAACGCGTTTGAAAAAAAAACATTTAGCCTTTTACTTCAACTGTCTGCAAGAATTGACGATACTGTTCCTAGTGTCAATGTTCTAGAAATTTTTTAAACTCAATTACGTAAATTAAGATTAGTTCTTCTTCATATGGATACCACTTTTTATTATAAATGTATTTTATGCAATTAAATATTGCATTTTATTAACGAAACACTTTGTCGCAAGATTTATTTGTCAATATACGTACAGTAACCCTTTTTTTTCTTCGCTTCTCAATTGACCACGGGGAAATGTTGCAAAATGCAGGAAATTTACAAAAAAAATATAAAAAAATACGCTGTATGTATATTACACAGGGCCAACGAAAATGGATGCAAATTAAGGGAACGTGTAAAAACAGGGTGTGTTGAAAAGGAAATATACGCTATTTGAGGTTAATGTATTTTTAATAATTGCGGGGTACGCAGAAATGTTTACAACGAGGTCTGCAGCCCTTTACAAAAAAGTTGGACGCCACTGCCATAAATTGTCATCTGGTTAGTTCTCAATACTTCAGCTCGATTCAAACGGTTAAAATTTCTAGTAGCAACGAAGTAAAGCATGCGCGTACGTTTTCAGGACACGAGTTCTTAGTTATAATTCCAAGTAAAGTTTATATTTACTGCAGTACGCTAGCATGATATTTGTCATCCTGACTGGCGTACTAGCTGGTACAAGAGCTACTGAGGCAGAACATGCGCATGGCTAGTACGGAACTTATATCCTTGCGACAAGGCAGTGAGGTATGCTTTCCACCAACGTCGTGGAAGAGGAAATTGAGTTTCATGCAAAACCTAAATTCTAATATGTGGCCTCCCAAATAGAACATCAGACATAATATGGTACCTAGTCTATGAGGTTGTATTAAATTATGGTAGATTTTGCAGACTGAATGTTGGTAAAAAAAACTGAACAAAGTCCCTAAATTGCAACGAAAGATTTAAACTGTGCACAGTATGAAAAGTTTACCATATCATGGTATATATACAGAACAGTTGAGCGTCGTGGCGATACACAATTGAAACATTCGTTACGCATTACATTCTCTTCTGAATAAATGCAGGTAAACTTCCATGTACATAAGAAAACATTTCGCCGTACATGCCTATTGAGTACGTGTGTACACTGATGTAGTATATTTGCGAAATATATCGTAGAGCGTAGAAGTAATCCATGTTTCAAATAAGAGGTCTTTAAAAAGTTTGCGTTTAGTTTGAAGGGAAGTGTTATGACTCTCTACATCGCCGATGTGTGCGGTGTGTATTTTTAGCGAAACGTGATTGAATGTGGGCTCAGAAGTTTCTGTTTCCAGAGTACCTCTGCCTGCTTTTCCAATCATCCAATAAGGTTTCCTCCCGTCTCCTCTCGCGCACTGTAGGTGGGGTTGCGTCGCGAGGCACTCCATTAAGTCGTCGCTGATTGGTAGTCGCGGTCGGCTCAGTCACACTGCGCGGGGGGACGGACCGAGACGAACAAGGGCGATGTGGTTCTCGTCGGGACTCGGTCGATAGACAGATAAAAACCTCGAAGCCTGCCTCCGTCCAGGGAGAAGGAGGGAACGGGCTGTTTAAAATGATGAAACAGGCCGTAATATTCCTGTCTCTCTCTTTCTCTCGGGTATCCTGTGAGCTGGCGGAGGGATGAAAATAACCCGAGAACCAGGGATGTCAGAGAGCGTGGAAAATTTTGGCACATGAGAGAGAAACAATCCTTCCGCTGATCCCGGCTCGAGTACAATAATTTGTGGTTTGAGAAATACCAACGTAAACTGAAGAAAGATCACAGGCTTAACGATGATGAAATCTTTCTTATTTTCCTAAATAATTTGTCATTTAAGCTGTTATATAATTAATTTACTTAACTCAATATTTTCTTATTATTAGCAGGGGCCACAGTGATTAGAATACTCGCCTCCTACCAAGGCATGTGGGAATCGTGCCGGGTGATGCCGCTGGTCTGCGGGTTTTCTCAGGGATCTCCCGTTTCCTCCGCCCTTTCATACCGGACGCTGCTCCATACATAGCTTCACCCTCATCGACTCTCAATTCCTCGATGTTAAGAGTCGCCCAAATCTCTTCACTCATTCACTCTCTTATTATTAGCAGTTTTATTGTGTGTAAATTCCAAATTTAAGCTGGATTTGGACGAAATGTACTACACTCTCGAAATGCTAAATTTGTATTGACACAGTTGTGAATATATCTACTGTATACACACATAAGTNATGTGGGAATCGTGCCGGGTGATGCCGCTGGTCTGCGGGTTTTCTCAGGGATCTCCCGTTTCCTCCGCCCTTTCATTCCGGACGCTGCTCCATACATAGCTTCACCCTCATCGACTCTCAATTCCTCGATGTTAAGAGTCGCCCAAATCTCTTTACTCATTCAGTCTCTTATTATTAGCAGTTTTATTGTGTGTAAATTCCAAATTTAAGCTGGATTTGGACGAAATGTACTACACTCTCGAAATGCTAAATTTGTATTGACACAGTTGTGAATATATCTACTGTATACACACATAAATATACAAACAAACGAAAAATTATGTATTTAATTTCAGAAGAAAGCTGCGAATGACTTACTTATAAAGGTCTGATTANTATACAAACAAACGAAAAATTATGTATTTAATTTCAGAAGAAAGCTGCGAATGACTTACTTATAAAGGTCTGATTAAAAAAATTAAACATATAGAGGATATAAACATATGTGTTTGCAGTGACAAGTGAGAAGTTTCCCCCACGAGAACCGCATCTTGTGTTCTTACGGTTCGCCTCTCAATTGGAATTGGATTCAGGCCTAGAAGAATACGCCTGTTCTTCAGTTAAATAAAACTTCAGCTTTCGTTCCAACTTTTCTTTCAAAGTGTAAAACAATGTTTACTTCGCTCGAACGAAATCAGAATGGTGAGGGTTTTTGACAAGCACAAAAATCCAAGACCTTAAAGTAACTGCGTTAATTTGGAAGTCCTGTAGCCGAGAATATTATAAAGCCCGAGCAAGACTTCAATGTTTTGTGAAAACATTTGATTTTAGTAAGCACGACAGTTTGCAATTTCTTTCGTTAATTTTAAAATATAAATTTTGAGATAAATAAACCTTTGAAAACTATCTTCACACATCAATAAGTAGGTATCGAGAAATTTACGAATTAATTATGTGAGAATAAAGACCTCAAGTACGCATGCATCACTGTCACATTTTCATTTTGCATTAAAGTTTATTAACTATGTCTTAGAAATTTTTGAACTAACGACAGCGATTTAAGGGAACGAACAGAGTCTCATACCAAATAAACTACAATAAAACTGACTACTAACTGGGACATAAACTAAAGAACACATTGCTGAGGCTCTATAATACACAGGACAGTGCAGTCCAGTCTACACATAATTAAATTTACTGTCACTAGCTATGAGTGACTACATCTTGACGTAAACGATAATTGGAATACTTGCTGAAATGTTGGCAAAAACCCAATGAAAATTAACTTTGACTATAATCGTTGTACAAAAAGTATGAATTTCTTGGATTCCACTGATGTAAGAACCATTGTGTTATTTAAAATTAAGAGCAATATTATCGATAAGATTAAAGTATTAACAACAGCAAACACTTCACCATCTTTCTTTGAGCATTGCAGATAAACTAGAAGGAACTTCAATTTATGTGCGTAGTGTAACGGCATGAAGAGGACGGTAAGAAAAAATCCAAGCTGGACTTGCAATACTGTTCAGATTAATGTGAATAGATTCTAACTGAATTAATTAATAGTGTGACCTGAAGGTAATTAAATATGAAAGAAGTCTCACTTTCGTACCTTAAAGTAGTTGTACCAAATTTCCAGTATCTCTTAAGCGTTTTATTTTGTTGTTTCTCTCTTTTACCACTTAATACAAAGTGATTTACCAGTGTAAGTCATCGTGTTATCAAAGTTAAAAATAAATTCTTATCTCGCCATAATTTTTTTGTTTTTCAAAACACTACTGAAGATCGTAAAACNTCATCGTGTTATCAAAGTTAAAAATAAATTCTTATCTCGCCATAATTTTTTTGTTTTTCAAAACACTACTGAAGATCGTAAAACAAATTTGTAATTTTCCTTGGAAGCAAGAGAAAATTGATTAGCAAGTTACCGAAAATGCTACACTATTATCACAAAGTCACCTGCATCCAAGATAGCGGCAGTAGTCAGTCACGTTATATGCTCGCTAACTTTTATGAATTTATGAAATTTTTACAATTATTTTTCGAGTTTATTCTAGGTTACCTAAGGTCAAAGTTATAGGATCAAGGTTACGTTCACCTGGGTCCAACATTGCGCTAGGGTGACGTCATAACATGGTGGCTGGTCGTTCCAGTTCCTCGTCCCCTCTAAGGCAAAATATTAGAAAATTATATTTTTAAAATAATTTTTGTCTATTTTCCATAATTTTTTTGGAAAATTTAAAAACAGGTGTGCGAATTTTTGGGTTAAATGTTAACCATGGTAATGGTCATGGGAAAAATCGAAGTTAAAAGTCAAGGTAACTGACATCCAACATGGTGGTCGGGTGGCGTCACATCGTGGCAACCGGTCAGCTCCGGCTCCGACCCCATACCCTGGGTATCGATGTGGCATATCCTATGCCTATAAAATCAAAATGGCTACCACTGCTTTGCTCTCGAAAACGATACACCCAAATGCTTCCGATGGATCGAAAATCACCTTTCCGGGAAATATTTTTGCAACTAAGGGAATCGGTGCTTTTTTAAGGGAAAAATGGGAAATTTGGAGGGATATTTGGAGGGAAATTTAGTCAATTTGGAGAGGAAATGGTTGATTTTGAGGGGAAAATGGCCATCGGGGGTTCGGAATGACGTAGTATGAACAGTTCCGACACTCCGATACCTCATCCCCTTATGCGTAACTCGGCCATATCATTCTACGTACTATCAGAATTATTTGTCAGCCTTTCTCTTTGCTTTTGCACTTTTTGTAGTAATTTAAGATAGCAGTAACATCGCTAACCAAGATCTTTGGCCCGTGTCTGAAAATTATAGGTTTATTACTAATAACTTCCTGTTAAGTATGTAAGAAAAATTGGTAATATTTAGGGACATAGCCATAAATAGGCAATTTTATACTACAACACTATACAAGTAATGAATGATATGTCCTTCTGGAACTTACCGCTTCAAATTTTACGTAGTTATGTAGAGTTTAACGTCTTTAGGAAAACGAAATCAGTAGAAATGGAGCAAGTTGTTCAGTGAAGCAGTAACGGGGAGGGAATCAGCCATGCATGACCTGCACTAAGGAACCATCCCAGAATTCCCTTGGTGTGACTTTGGGAAACCATGGAAAACCGAAATGAGGATGGCCGGACGGGAGATGGATACCAGGTCTTTCATGCGCCACTTTGATTGGTTCTCATTGCCCGCAAAAAAGGTTTCTGCAACTAAGCTACTGATAATATGAAAAATCTACCAAATGTTACAGTTTATTAAAAGTGAGCCTAATGATATAATTGGTTTTTGTACTTACTTAACGAAGTTTACCTTCACTGGAGAGCCAAAAAACTGGTTAAGGCGTGCGTATGCAAATAACAGAGGTATGGAGCCAATAAGAGTAACGAGATGCAGTCTTCAGCATCTATATAAGACAAAAAGGGTCTGGCAAAGTTTCTAGAACGGTTACTGCTGCTGCAATGGCAGGTTATCAAGATTTAAGTGAGTTTGAACGTGGTGTTATAGTCGGCGCACGAGAGATTGGACACAGCATCTCCGAGGTAGCAATAAAATTTGGATTTTCGCGTACGACCATTTCAAGAGTGTACCGTGAATATCGGGAATCCGGTAAAACATCAAATATTAGACATCGCTGCGACTGGAAAAAGATCGTGAACGAACGAGACAAACGACGACTGACGAGAATCACTAAACGTGACAGACGTGCAACCCTTTCTCAAATTGGCGCAGATTTAAATGCTGGGGCATCAACAAGTGCCAGCGTGCGAACTATTGAACGGATCATAATTGATATGGCTTTTGAAGCCGAAGGCCCACTCGTGTACCGTTTTTGACTGCACGACACCAAGCTTTACGCCTCGCCTGGGCCCTCCAACACCGCCATTGGACTGTTGATGACTGGAAACACGTTTCACTGGTCTGACGAGTCTCGTTTCCAATTGTATCGGGCGGATGGACGTTTACGGGTATGAGACATCCTCATGAATCCATGGACCCTACATGTCAACAGGGGACTGTTCAAGCTGGTGGAGGCTCTGTCATGGAATAGGGCGTGTGCAGTTGTCGTGAAATGGGACCCCTGATACGTCTAGATACGACTCTGACAGGTGACAGATACGTAAGCCTTCTGTCCGATCACCTATACCCATTCATGTACATTGTGCATTCCGTCGGACGTGGACAATTCCACCAGGACAATGCATGCGACACCCCACACGTCGAGAGTTGCTACCTAGTCGCTCCAGGATCACTCTTCTGACTTTAGATACTTCCATTGGCCACCTAAATCACCAGACATGAACATTATTGAGCATATCTGGGATGCCTTGCAACGTGCTGTTCAGAAGAGATCTCCACCGTCTCGCATTCATATGGATTTGTGGACTGGCCTGCTGGATTCTTGGTGTGAAATGCTTCCCGCATACCTTCAGACATTAGTCGAGTCCATGCCACATCGTCTTTTGGCACTTCTGCGTGCTCGCGGGGGCCCTACAGGTTATTAGGAAGGTGTACCAGTTTTTTTGGCTCTTCAGTGTATATGGATTATGAAATAAATTAAGTAAAAAATTATTTCAAAATAGTTGGTTTCTAGTGTTCTTTACTAAAATTGCACATTTCTTAAGTTCATGGTAAACATGATACTTTCATCAGTAACTGTCTAGCGAAGTGTACATAGAGAATCTGATCATGAATTACCTTTATTACAATTTACTCCAGCCTGTACACAAACCCAATGTATATTTGGTGGTTAATGTTCTTAAACGCAGCAGCACATGACGGCAGTTTGCTTCATTTTGAACCTGTGTGTCGTATATGGTCTCCATTACACATTCCACGAATTACGCCATCTACTGTGTTGTCACCATATTTTTATTTCATCCCCTATTACCTCGCACTCGCAAACAAACTTCAAATTCGCAGAAACATTAGCCGCTTACAAAATATATGCAATCAGATTAGTAAAATTTTTTTTGGAACAGCCTGTATTTTAAGGTTATTTATATACACATATTTCTACAAACAAAAATTTTATCGGTTCTGGAAAACAATAACTAATTTTCACAATTCCAAAATTCGCTAACTAATTGCCCATGCAACGGATAGAAGATGTGAGACACCTCATATGAACATTCATCGTATAACCTTCATAGGAAACATTCAGCGTCAGAAGAATTCGTTGAGGTGATCTTATGAATCCTTACCCATCTCCATGCTGGCTGGGTAGCGAAATTATGAAATTTTATTATTACCATGTCACAAAAATGGAAATAAATTCTCTTGTGTGACCTAAGTATGTGAAATTTTTGCTTTGTATACATTCATCACTTTAGAGAATGTTGCAAACGGGCAGAATAATTGTTTGTCATAATTTTTTGCTTGAACTCTTCGTTAGATATTATGTTTTGTATTTTTTCTCTTTGTCAACAGCACAGTGGACGTCGTGGTATTTGAAGCATTTTCATTAGCGTGAATGCAATAAGAACGAAACAATTTACAGAACAGTGTAATTTTCTTGCTCTGTCTTCATACAATATTTCCGCGCTGGTTCTATGAAACACAAAGAAATTATTCTGCTACACAAAATTCAGGCAGTTATTGAATTAATATCAAAGCCACACGAGTGGTGACAACCTCATGTGTAACGGTAAACACATTATTAGGCTTTATGAACGCCGCCTACCTGACGCATAAATTGCGTTGCAGCGTGTTTGAAATCCGCGTTTTTTTACGAAACCACTAAACGTGTTCCCATTTTACTGATGTACGAAAAAAAACACACTTCAGATGAGAGACATACAATAATCACAATACGTTATGGACATTATAAATGACATTTCCGAGGTNAAAAAAACACACTTCAGATGAGAGACATACAATAATCACAATACGTTATGGACATTATAAATGACATTTCCGAGGTCTCCAACATAGCAAGAAATGGCTTTTCACCCTGCTGTATTTCTTAATATATTGGCTGGGAAGACGCGAAACTATTATAGGGACCTGCAGTGAACATTGCTTCTGACTTTCCACCAATGAAATTATATGGGATTACTGCTTAGAGTGCCATACGTACACGCAGCACGACGGAAACATTGCACGCCAGTTCAGCCCCATACGTAGGGGTGATGGGGCACTCGNAAAAAAACACACTTCAGATGAGAGACATACAATAATCACAATACGTTATGGACATTATAAATGACATTTCCGAGGCCTCCAACATAGCAAGAAATGGCTTTTCACCCTGCTGTATTTCTTAATATATTGGCTGGGAAGACGCGAAACTATTATAGGGACCTGCAGTGAACATTGCTTCTGACTTTCCACCAATGAAATTATATGGGATTACTGCTTAGACTGCCATACGTACACGCAGCACGACGGAAACATTGCACGCCAGTTCAGCCCCATACGTAGGGGTGATGGGGCACTCGNTGCCATACGTACACGCAGCACGACGGAAACATTGCACGCCAGTTCAGCCCCATACGTAGGGGTGATGGGGCACTCGCCACGCGTGTCTGTGTCGCCCTTATCGGTCGCTTGCTTCTGAGCATCAGGGAAGGAGAATGCGTAATGTCAATATTATAAGAGATTTATTGCGGCTATCAGAAAACACAATACATGTTTTTCTCCGTAATCTCCGCTTAACGGATAGTACATTTAACTAGATCAGTAAAATGCCCGCCGAGCAATGTCTCTCGGGAAAAAATAAATTAATTAACAGGACCGTTGGTGTTAAGGCAGGCGACTAAGTGAAATTGTTAAATCCTTGACTCACGTGAAACTTGAGTCGCGTAGGGAAACAAAATCGCTAGAGACAGTCAGCAAGTTATCCATGACGCATCGCTGTAGAGTAGTAACTACAAGTAGAAAAACTCCTGCGCACAGAGAACAAAACGGCTAAGACAGCGCCCCGAGACACTGAAGTAAGGCGTGTTAACGCAGTCTAAAAGGTTCCTGCAATCTAAAGATACACAACATACGTAATTTCCGGAAGTGGGACTGTTTCCACCGAAAATATGCACCATAAAGGCTGTTTACGGTAAACTGAGCACTTTTTAAAGCCCTCCTAAAGATCTACTTGTATGCATATTCCGTATACTTTCACCCTATGTAAAATCAACTTTGCCTTAGGCCTGGTCCCATTATTTATACTCTAGTCAAATACAACACTAAAATTAATATAAAAGTAAAATATTTGATAGTTTTGCTATTTCTTAAACTTAAATGGATTAAAAATACAGAAAGTAAGCAAATAATGTAGGTATTCTCACATTTTTTTCGTAACACTTTTAATTGAACTTTAAGACATAGAAACACTTTCCCGCCGTCGTTACCAACTTTACAGAGCGCATGCCAGTCAGTATGCCGGTTAAAATTCATGCAAGCAGAGGCAGTGACATTTCCCATACGTTGATTTCAAAAGTGCTCACTTTACCGTGAACAAAGTTTACCTTCTTTTGTCGGTTCACAGGCCACTGCATGATATGTGGCGCTGATGCGGAGGTAAAGTAATTTCGCGAGACGTAACATCGGCATGTCGTAACAACGTCTTTGGTGATTCTGAAATGGCAGTGCACTTTTATTTCCCACTGGACTCAAACACTTTGTTCCGGAGGTTGCCGTTAAGACGGGACGTGCAGCGGGGCCTGCAGTTATGGCAAGTCTCTATCGCCGTCGATTAACTCCTAACCAAGACGAATGCACGGAGGCGCGGGCGATTTTAGCCACTCCATGAAGAGGATTCGTTCGGCCGCTGTAATAAATTACGCTTGGTTTACGTGACTAGCCTGCCCACTGCTCCACGATCCCTCGAGGTGGTCGGATGAATCGCACCGCCGATGCTGAAGAACTGAGCAAGAAATAACGTCCGCTCCTACCCCGACTACGTGCCGCTTAGAAGCTACTCACAAGACATTTGTGATACGGCGCAGTGGTTTGTAAGCGGGCGTCCTAGTACACAGATAAGCTTTCGACTGTTCCATTTATAAATAGAGGAAAATCTTATACACCTGTAAATATAAACATTTAGTTATATTCTGCACGTAGATATTGTTACACACGCGCAAAGTATGCCTATGAGGTAGGCAAACACGCGGAATTATACAGCTCTCGCATATCTGTTATTAGATGACAGCTCTATGGAACTACANTATATATATATATATATATATATATATATATATATATGTAATTAGCAAAGAAAATCGTTAAATCGATGAGGGAGGGAGAAAAGCATTCGTCCACATTATCAATTTAATTATCATAGCAAAGTAATCCAGAAAATATGATTTCAGGAAAAGAATATAGTTAAATATAAAAATTACACAAAGGAAAAAGAAAGAGTATCCTAGAACCTTTCCAAAAATGTTAATCGTTAGCATTTGCTGCCTCTAAGATTTATTCTAACTTCGTTTATTACTTCACGCTGCAAAGGACAGAATGCGAATTAAGAGCAAGTGAGAAACCAAAATTGATACGTCGGACGTCTTTCATGAGCTGAAAGGAACCATAACCAGTGACCGTAAGGACAGTAAGAAGATAACATAATTATTATGTTAACCCACTGCGGCAATTCTCAACCATAGTCGAGGGTCAGCCTCTAGGTAGTACTTTCTGTCGCCCTGCCTATAGACGAGCCAATCTCGACACTCAGGAATAGGTCTGCTGTCTACGGCATGGGTGTGGTGCAGTCGGAACACCACCCAGGCACTCCTTTATGAGAAATGTTTGTGTTACCAGATCATCATATGTTTTCAGTCAACAATTATCATTGTCGTTTAGTGAAATTACGAAATACAGAACTGCAATGACCTAGAAAATATGATATTTAAATGTCGTGCACGCTTTGTTTAGAAACAAGAACACATTATTTCCTTGAGCAGGAGAGTTTATATATTAAAATCCCCGGATGATAAACTTTAATTAATTTGCGATTTTTTAAAACTTTTTAAATAAAAACTTTTAAAAATCATTCCATATATTACATTTGATTTTTTCCTAAGTATGTAATGTATCTCAATCGTTTTATACTTGGTTAACATGAAACATTTTTTTAGTAAAATTGTACATTTAAATATAATTTATGTACTAAATTTTACAATTTCATATACAATTAATATGAATACAAACATAGAGAAAATAACTGTGTGGACAATGTCTAGTAAGAAATAGTTGTTATGCACATTCTTACTTCACTGAGCATGCTGTGCGTTGTACCTTTGATGTAATTTTTCAGATTTAGTTAAGATTTGTTTGCATGAAGCGGAGGAATATCGAGGAAGTAGAACTTTATCAGGGCTCCAGAAAAGTTGGAAGTAACCGTCAAGGGACTATACCGTCAAGGCATAATCTGCAATACAACTAAAACTCTTTCTTGTTGCAATTTACAACATTACAGCGCTCCCTTCCTACGTCAACCCGTAGCATGCTTTATGTTTCCGCGCCTGTCTGTCTACAAGGTTCAAGGCCAAGAGAGCTCTGTTTGTTTATTGTTCATTTCACTAGCTTACTTATTAACGAAAAATATTAACTGTAGCAATTTTGTATTCATAATGTGTAGTTATGTAAATTAAAGGTGCTTTAATTAATTTATCTCCATATTTTATTTTACCCACCGGGAATACGAAATGCTTACCGGTGTATCCTTCATATCTCCGTCTTGTCAAACTACCGTCCAGTTAAAAGCGTTTCAGGACTACTAAANCGGGTGAGGGGGGGGGGGTTGCTGAGCGGTTAGACTGCTCGCCTCCAGCCACCCATCCAGGCGAACCGGGTTCAATCCCCAGCCAGGACACTCCCGGATTTTCGCATTCCGGCGCTGCTCCATACTCACAGGCTGTCAAGCCCTCGTTGTTAAGAGCCAACCAAATCTCTCAACTCAACAACCCTTTTCTACGGGGGTCGACGAAGAACTCCCAGCCTGACCCAGAAGTCGCGGTATTAAAAACCACGCGCGCGCGCGGTTACACTCGACAAAATTGCTCGCTCACCAAACTTTCGGCGCGGCCAGCGTCGAAGAGACCCAATTTCGCAGCGCGAGAGGCCAGCTCAACCGAGCGAAAACTGGCCAGCTATCGCTACGAAGATCCGCCGGATTCCGCAGTTATCTACGGGCCACTGGTGTCGGCATTCGTCGACATCCTCGACTCGGCACGTGCCTCCACGTTCCTACGCCTCGGTGGTACACTCGGCGAACAGAACAAGTCCATAGCTGCTCAGAACTTGACAAGACTGCTCATTCTGTCACGCCACAGTATATCAATGTACATAGGCTGTTCACCACTTTAGAAATCAACCTTCGAAAATGATCACTGCTAATAAATACATAATGCAACAGTTAACACTTGCATACAGGCTCCCAGTTAAGTTGGCAGCGAATTCATAGAAATATTTCTAAGGCCTTACATTATATTTAAAGTGTAATATTTAAGTTTATGACTCCTTATGTCAGTGTTTCCTGTTTTATGCGCGTAAGAATACGAGTTTGCTCTATGAACACATTTATTCTCCTAGATCTTTTATCGCTTCACTTGCATGACGCATGAGTAAATTGAGAAGGTCAATTGAAATGTTAATTTTAAATATGGTGGAAGGATACCAACTGACAAAAAAAGTAGATTTTAAGTACTGCTTTCAATAGGTTTCAATTTGCCGTGATAAGGAGTCAGTCATTAGGGATTTGCAAATTGGTGAGTGAGAGAAGAGATTTAGGCGGCTCTTAAAATATAGGTCTTGAGAGCCAACGAGGGCGAAGTGAGGTGATTATGGAGCAGCGCTGGAATGAAAGGTCGGGGGAAAAGGGAGATCCCCAAGAAAGCCCACCGACCATCGGCACCATCTGGCACGATTCTCACATGGGAAATTCCGGGAGCGATCCCGCCAGGAATCGATCCCGGTTCGCCTAGGTGGGTGGCGAGTAGTCTATTCACTACACCACCGCGGCCCCCGAAAGTACATCGGGGTTGCTACCTTCTTATTGCAGGAAACTTTGTAATAGCAAGCTGTAAAAAATTGTAAATACAAATTATGAGTCGGCGTATCTAAATTAACAGAAAAGGTTGCCTTGTCGAAACAGTATCAGGTTAACAGTTTTAGAGAAATATATTGGGAAATTTGAAAGAGAAGATGAGTTGTCTGAGAGGTAGGTAACACACTTGGCATATAACTGTACGTAACACGTAGTGGTCAGCGCGAATACGGCGTGGAACCAGTCGTGTGCTAAGCATGTAGCTGAATTGATTGATAACATCGCTTACTTTTGTAAAAATAGACGTTTTCCCTCATTCAATACATTCGTTTACTACAGTTTTATCTGCCTTGTGTTCATTCTGAAGTCACACTGCATTACCTCTCAATTACTAGTGTTTGCACTTGGCGATGCACAATACGTCAACGTGTTATGATCACTTGCTCACGCCATTCTCCCGGACTCACATACAGCACATCACTATTTACACGTTTAAATGACACTGAGCGATATTCGTTTTTCACTCGCGTACAGCTCAGTCACGCGTCGTGTGTGCTGTGTGTTGCCTGCCTGTCAGGCCACTCACCTTCTGTTTAAAATTTTCGTATCGATTTTTCGAAAACGGTTTACCCGAGAGTGTTCCGACAAAGCAGCTTTTTCTATTGATTTATACATGCTGATTCAAAATTGGTTTTAAAAAATACTTTTTATCATATTGTTACAAAGTTTCATGCAATAATAGGAAGGCAATTCTTATTTTATTTACAAAGTGGGATGATGTAATTAAACAGCGTTTACAGAGGTTTAAGATCACCGTTATTCAAATCACTATTCACTGACCTATTACTTTATATCAAGTACTTAATGATATTTTAAATTAAAAGCATTTAAAAACTCTACGTTTTAGGGCGCATAGCTCCCTTAATAATCGCTTAAGAAAATTCTGATATAAAAGTATTCGCCTTATAGTTTTGAGAAGAACAACCTGCCGGAGTTTGTTAGTTTTGTTCGCATACACATTGTAAACATACATACACACGTCTCCAAAAATGTTGGGGTCCCGGTGTCATAGTGGTCAGACTACTCGCCTTCCATATAGGTGAACCGGGTTCGATTCCCCTAAGGGCTGCTCCCGGATTTCCGCAAGTTGGAATCGTGCCAGATGAAGCCGCTGGTCTGTGGGTTATCTCGGGGATCGGCCGTTTCCTTCACCCTTGCATTCCGGCGCTGCACTATACCTCGCTTCACCCTCATCGGCTCTTAAGATCTTGATGTTAAAAGCCACCGAAATCTCTCAACCACAAAAATGTTTCTACTGTTGTTTTTTCAGTTTATTTATCATCCAGAGGGTGGCCAGGGTAAGAATACAGGAAAAAATCTGTCGCCAAAATAAAGATAAAGTCCATATGGCGAAGAAAACCGTGACGAAAACAAGTGTGTTTTGAGTGCGGTGAATCCGCTTGTGAAAACATCTATTCATTCGTGACTGCCATTATCGTGTTACCTTTATACGTGCACTGCACCATCGTGATAGGACCCTTCAATGCATACTGCCAACATAGTTTCTGAGGCTATCTTTGTCAGGCCTGCGAACTCTTCCAACAGTGCTCCTCCGAAAGTCGACCAGTCTATGAGGCGGGACACTGCGTCTTCGCGCGCGAATTCAGCCTTTCCCAGACCCTTCCTCGTCGTATGGTTCTGTCAGCTGACTGTGAATGCTATTTCATTTTATTGAAGTTTCGTCTACCGGAGGAAGTTTTACATGCGACATGAGTACTGTGCATTCACTTTATAGTCTTGAAAAACGAATCTGTAGCCGGCATGTTGGTGTATGTGCTGAACTGTGGGCTGAAAGATCCCGTCCCGGCGCTACACGTTCCGCAAATTACAGCAAACAGNTTGGTGTATGTGCTGAACTGTGGGCTGAAAGATCCCGTCCCGGCGCTACACGTTCCGCAAATTACAGCAAACAGCAATTAGCGTGGACCACGTCCGTAAATAGTGTAGGTCCAAATTATGACGGATTATACGTCAGTCAGATTTATGCCGATCACTCGGAACAGACAAGGCGGATAGAACGTATGGCTGCTGGCATGTAATCNTATACGTCAGTCAGATTTATGCCGATCACTCGGAACAGACAAGGCGGATAGAACGTATGGCTGCTGGCATGTAATCAGATTTTTCTGAGCTACTATATTAATTTAAACTACAGCTCTGTTAACAACATAGGTTTTTAATATCTACTTCCTGCAGTAAATATTGGACAACAAACGAGGCGCTGCCGGTGTTTATTATATAGCTCGGTAATTAAAATGGAGTACGAGTTTATAATGATAGACTTTTTACGTTTTACTTTTTTAATAGTTCTGGGACTATTTAATACTTTAGTTTTTCCTATGGGTTCATTTCCGATTTGCATTTATTTAATAAATAATTTCAGTAAAATTAAAATTTGGATTCGCTTATTTCGTAATAAATATAAGTATTAACCACCGTAGAGTATACAATAGAGGCGGATCAAAACTTATTTAAGGAGTAAATATGTACACGTGTCCTGGCACCAACGCACACAGTTTTAACTTGAAAATCCAACAGCCGCTCTTTGTTACGAATAATGGTTTTACGAATGTCCTCCGAGATAGAGAAAAAATAGTAAAAAAAATTTGCTAAAAAAAAAGTCTTCATTAGGAAATCGTTTTAATTGTACCAGCTGTGAAGGTATTGTAAAATCTGACATTGTTTTTAAATCTATTGATTTAGGTAAATTGTGAATTAATANTGTACCAGCTGTGAAGGTATTGTAAAATCTGACATTGTTTTTAAATCTATTGATTTAGGTAAATTGTGAATTAATACATTTTTTCAAATAGTTATCGTAAGCGAAGAATACATTTTCACGAAGCGTGTTTTATTTTTCAAGCATTTCAAAATTAGTGACAATTTTTTTTAGTATGTTAANGTACCAGCTGTGAAGGTATTGTAAAATCTGACATTGTTTTTAAATCTATTGATTTAGGTAAATTGTGAATTAATAAATTTTTTCAAATAGTTATCGTAAGCCAAGAATACATTTTCACGAAGCGTGTTTTATTTTTCAAGCATTTCAAAATTAGTGACAATTTTTTTTAGTATGTTAATATAGACATATATTTTTAAAAATTATGTAAATCAATAATTTGCAAGTCGTCTAATACCAAAGCGCTCAACACGATGAAGTTGCTCCAAAGCGAAGGCGTGCCAAGATCATGAAGAGAAAATGCATTCTATAATATATACTTTTTGTAAAAATGTTTAATCCTTTATATAAATTTACCAACATAACTGATTAGTTTCCATACTGCTGTACTTAAATGCTAGTACTTTTAATGAGGTGCTAGGAAAATATATTTCTAGAAAATTCTCCGGTAGAACAAGCAGTTTGTCAGTGGAGCGGGTCCCAAGGTGAGATATATAACAATAATTGTGTAGAGGCGGTAAATGAAAAAACAATTGTGGGTAGTTATAGAAAGTACATATCAAAGTAAGTGCACATGGTAGGTCCTTCATCACAACAATAGATTTAAAAATACCAGAGGTAAGGTATGTAACACTGAAAAAAAGACAACTTCATAATATTAATTGCTGGATAAGATATATTATAAAGCCTTACATTATAGCACTCCATCTTAACTACTCAAATAATGATTTAGTGACGCAAACAATACAACGTGGTGTAAATGGCAGTCGCTGCCATAAGTGGTAGTTATACGTGCACGAGTGAAGTATCTGCGTCAGTCACTCCACGTTGTAATATGTTTACACAGATTTATTTTACCTCAAGATCGCATTCAAACATATCTGGTGGTGTAAGTAGGGCAGCAGCTGTCGTTAGTGCTAGAGGAACATGTGTGAGCACAGACATCTACAATGGTTGACTGAGGTGGTACAAGGTTCCTACCAGTCTCATTTTCTTCAAGAACACATATGCATAGATCAGACGTAAGTTCATGGACAGGCTTGTGCGAAGCTGCATACAATGTAGGCGCCAGTCCATGCATTTAAAGAACACAAAAACTAAAGAAAAAATGCCTACACTCTAGGCGCAAGTCCATTATTTAATGAATTTAGGGGTCATGAATGGTTGCCTACTATCTAGGCGCCTGGCATGAATTTATATTGAACGTTAATGCTATGCAAGGTTGCCTATACTCTCGGTGTCAGTTTACGGACTGTGGTAGTAAACATACCTGGCTGTGTAAATGGCAGTAGCTGTCGTCACTGCTAGTGGCAGGAAAATTTCTCGCTGGTTCCCTGGTGTGACGGCCCTTTCCCGCGGCGGAAGACGTGACTTCAAAGAGCAGAGCTGCCGGAAGAATGGTGAAGGGGGGATTCCCGGCGACGGGGTGCACGTAACTCGGGCGGCCATAGACGGCACGCAACCTCACGCACTCGCTCTTGCCCTCGCAGACAATGCACGGCTGGTGAGGCGCATGGGGGAGGGAAGCGCTGTGGTGCTGCCCGAGATTTGTGGCACCCGCACTGCGGCATATAAACATGCCCTTGGTTGTAGGAGAAGGAGGCGTCCGCCATGTCTTGTTGTTCGCCCTGCAGAGACCCTCTTGAATGGCTGGCGGAACAGCGGGGCTTGCTGCAGTTTGTATGGCTTCCCGCCTAGGCCCAAGCTTTCTCTTTCACACCATACCTCTACTCGAACCCACGGCAGTCACCTCGCGTACGTCGCAACTGCAAACAGCGCACGAAAAACGTCGTTTTTAATTAATCGCCAATAACTATAGGCTACGCACTGTAAATTGAGGCGTTTCGAAAACCCTTCTTATGACCGAATTTAATAGTAAGAAAATTTACATTGCAGAATAAAACATATTATGTTAGTCGCTAACAAAATAATAGTTTGTGAAGGAACAATTAAATATTTTGTTGTTGGAACCAAATTATTTTGTTGTTCTTATTTGGCTAACCTAAAATTTAAGATTTGGAGTTTGTGACTGAAAATTTCTTTCACTCTAGATTCACTAAACAGTTCCGGTTATTATGAAAAAAGCGAAAGACTTACCGAGATTCGAGCACAGATCGATTGTGCCCGAGAAATACGCCCTAGCAACAGCTAATGCAGCTACTGATATATTTGGAATGTTTTTAAATACACATGTTTTAAATACCCTACNTGCAGCTACTGATATATTTGGAATGTTTTTAAATACACATGTTTTAAATACCCTACAATGTACTTAAATTAATATCTTACGTTTTGAAGTTTTATTTTTGTTTCCCCCTGAACTTGACTCATTTTGAATTTTATACTTTTATTAACACACACTGTTACTATTTGAAATGTTACAAAAACTACAGGCTGACTCTCGAGCTATATTTTCAAACGGAAGCAATCAAAAAATTTAAAATATACGAATATATTCATATAACCTCTAATAAACAGAAGTTTTCCACCACCAGACGCTGCAATACCATGACTCCTCCAAATTCATGGTACGTTGTCAAAGTATAGTATTTTTCATTAATACTCCTCGAAACCAAAATCTTACCATCATTTTCTAAATTATAAAATTCCCCTTTTATCAGTAAATAATACTTCATACCAGAAATCTCCATGTCTTGATCTTTTACTTTTATAGTGTTTTCTTCACGGTACACTGCCTCTGCAGCTCGAACGGTTGAGAATACAAATTGTCCTCGGATTGACGTTATCTCCAAATTGGTCATGCACATATATTCGGATAGTTCGGAAGCAGCTAATTGAAGAGTTTTCATGATTGTTCTAAGTATTATTCTAATATCTCTTGTAGTGCGCTTCAATGGATCACCTTTTCATTCGCCATTCTTCAATGCTTTTCTGTCATGATAGGCCCTACCCCTTAATGACACACTACACAGTCACTTGATTTCATCCTATTATACCAGCAATTCCAGAATATGACCTTTATCTTTATTCCTCTGTTGTAACCTCCTCTTTGCAGCAATTTTGTACTGTTTCACAGTAATCACGTCTTGTCAGTTGGTGCATTCTAGGTACGATATACAACTACATAGGTGTTCCATACAATACGGGCTTGGATGAGTTGTTTCTTTACACACAACTATTCTAGTGTACGAATAATTTTTTATAGGGTAAATGTGGTCTAGCTGCTGCACAACTGTAGCCCCAACTTTTAACAGTTATCAAAGCATAAATCATTGAGATATTTAAAGAAACTGAAAATGTTATGTGTCTCTCATTTCTGGGAATAGCATGTCTATGTCCCAGATTGTAACGAGATGGGCGTAGGTAAATGACAAGAACAACGAACACTTAATATTCTGATTCGTGTTAAAATCACGCTCCAGAATGAAAAGTTCTACATTTTTTACTATCAATTTTTCTATATACAGAGTGACCTTTAATCTAATTTTTTTAAACCATGAGTACAGAAAACAAACTAGCAAATTCATGGATAGATTATATGTATTTACGGAAATTCTTTAAATTTACTGAAAGTTCATTTTGAAACAGCAACTTGTCTGCGAGTTCACAGAAAGTTCTAGAGAACATTCTACCCTAAATTTTACGTAAAAAATTTGATTTTTTTTTNACTTGTCTGCGAGTTCACAGAAAGTTCTAGAGAACATTCTACCCTAAATTTTACGTAAAAAATTTGATTTTTTTTAAAAATCAGTGAATGTTCCCCAAACATCAAGTCGAAGAACGTACACGAGTGACATCTACCGCTAGTAAACCATCATGCGGGGCACCATTGTCATTCACTTTCCCGCCAATCACCAACAAAGGGAACTGGGTTCGNCCGCTAGTAAACCATCATGCGGGGCACCATTGTCATTCACTTTCCCGCCAATCACCAACAAAGGGAACTGGGTTCGATTCCGTGCGGGGTCACTCCCGGATTTTCGCACGTGGGAATCGTGCCGGACGATGCCGCTGGTCGGCGGGTTTTCTCGCGGATCTCCTTTTTCCCTCGCCCTTGCGTTCCGGCGCTGTGTTGCTTACCTCGCTTCGCCCTCGTCAACTTTCGAAACCCTATTGTCAAGAGCCACCCAAGTCTTTCCACGCCACTCACTTTCCTTCTTCTAGGGAGCTCGGTTAAATTAACATTGCTAGCCGAGCGTAGCGGAGTTGACGATATTCTGATAGGCAAGAAACCACTACACTTCGCGTCATGGCAACTTGCACTCCACTTATGGTTTGTATGACGTAGACATGCTCCCGGCAGGGTTAAAAAAAGAATGAGAANTCATGGCAACTTGCACTCCACTTATGGTTTGTATGACGTAGACATGCTCCCGGCAGGGTTAAAAAAAGAATGAGAATTGCGCCCTGCTCACACGCAACCAACCCAAGTGATAACATTATCGATTGTTTACAGAATAATTTATTTCGTAATTGGAATTTTTTTGGAACATCTTATAACATGAATGTGGCGATTAAATAAACAGAAACACTAACCCCATACGCTAAGTCATAGNTTTTTTTGGAACATCTTATAACATGAATGTGGCGATTAAATAAACAGAAACACTAACCCCATACGCTAAGTCATAGCATTTATATCTTCTAGTGTATCTTATTACTCATAAAATATACCTTTTCTCTAAACAAGTTATAAGTCATGAATTGAGAAATTGGAAAGTTATTTATGAGATATTGGGATATAATATTTTATGCACTGTAAAATAATTGGAAATGTTAATGAAAAATTCTTTATACATTAACAAAACTTTCTACTCGTAAAAACATTACAAAATTATTTGCAAAATATCTTCTTTGCAACGTTACAACAACCGTACTTGTAATATATTTAGAAATATTTGTAATAATCAGGAATTTCTTTAAGACGTAAGGTCAAAAATACAACGATAACATTCTGTGATAATTATTTCACACAGGACTAGTGCGTGTTTTTAAAAATGACGCGATATTGAATCATAACCATTCAACTGGGGGGAAAAAAAAGAGGGAGTTGGAAATGTTTTCATTTAACATCCTGTCGAATATTAACATTTCATTGTATCTTATTTTACTTTCCCAGGAAAGATTAGCCCATGTGATCANGAAAAAAAAGAGGGAGTTGGAAATGTTTTTATTTAACATCCTGTCGAATATTAACATTTCATTGTATCTTATTTTACTTTCCCAGGAAAGATTAGCCCATGTGATCACGCTACCGTGTACACAGTTAGAAATTTCACTAGATTTACGGAGACTTTTACGGAGATGTAGAGTTATTTTACGGAAAGGCACTCCGTAATGGAGAATAACGGAAATGAGCTCCGTAAATATAAAATACAGAAGCTCTTCATATTCTTACTACTTCGATTTTGAATCACGAACAATGCAGATGATACCTGAAGCGTATAAAATCCTATCTTCACAATACTACTTCGTGTAAAATAGTAGTAGGTGAGTGGCAATTCTTTGATTCATTTTCATATTCTGCTACAGGACCAAACCTTCTGTATACACATTGAAATAATCACATAACGAAAATAAAGGCTTGGCTACAATCACGTTGACGCTACAATAAAGCTTTACAATACGTTGTGAATCCAAGTAGAGTAATGGCTCTGGCCACAATCGACGTTAAACGTTGCCGCGACGCTAAACGTCAAACGCACTGCGTTAAAAGTTGGCCAACATTCAAGTATTTACGTTTAAACTTTAACGCCAGACAATCAGAATTCAAGACGTCAGAAACAGGTGAAAAAAATGGTACAGACGGTTGTCAGTAGATGGCACCACTAGCACAGCACATTTTTATTATGTTAATGTTATACGAAATAAACAAACAAATAACTTAAAACGCATTAAAAAATAATTGAGCGTAACAATGATGTCTGCAGATTCTCTTTTTGACAAGTGTTTTTTTTTAAATTACAAACACGAATTAATATATTTGTATATATACAGCTACATTATTTTTATTTTTATACCTGTTAACCTAGATTGTGGACATGTCAGTTTCCTTATGGTGAAGTTTAGCGTTTAACGTTTTGCGTCAAGTTGGTTGTAGACGAGGCTTAAACATTTTTTTTCGTAACCTCGTTTTATAAACCGCAAATAAAACCAAATAGCAAGCGCTCTAACGCGACTTGAAACTAAAAGAGGTGCGTTCGTCACTTTCGTGTAAAATCCATATCTACGAAATACAGTATTTCGTGTAAATATGTGGTAGGTGAGAGGTGCGAGTTATTGACTGTTAATTGTTCTATTCGTGTTAAAAACCCACTACAGGACAAAATATATAAATTATGTTTTATTTCTCTGTTATACACAGCAAAATACATTACGAAATTAAACCTTCTTTTCTTATACCTGTTTGTAAACCCGAAATAAAAAAAAACTCACAAACTTTCTAACATGACTAGAAACTCACAGAGGTACATACATCATTGTGCATGAATTACTCTTTTTACACGAGTGTATAATATGTTGGACTGTAAATTTTTCTTCCCGATTTGAAATCCCGGTACCGGACCAAATTTTTTATACTTTCTTATAGTAATTTTTATAAACAGTATAACACCCACATAACGAACGTGACATTTTTTTGCTCCCCCTTTTTATAAAGAGCAGATTTAAATAACCAAATTTCAAGTTTATGAACACGTTCCGTGAATTCACGGATATTTATGTAAAATTAACCGCGAGAACGTTATTGAATAAAACGAAGAGTCCATAATTTCAGGAAGATGTCTTTATAACTTGTAACCGGTACTTTCCGTAATTTTACGGACATTTTTTCTAACATTTTATATTTCCCAAGCTATTTTTGTAACCAACCAAGCAGACTGTAATGACAATTAGATTGTCCAGTATCTGTCATCCCGACGCAAAATTGATAAACAATTATTCTTATACAATTATAAAACCCCAACTGTGCAAATGTTCTATCAGCCTGCAGACAAAGGAAGTGCAGTAATTGCCTATGTCTATAAACTCAGTTATTTCCAAGACGTTAGATTATTTTATCCTTGCCAGAGATTATAAATAATTAACCACTGAAAACTTTTCAGAGCCTCTCACATGAAGTGGTCGAGTGATAACGTGCTGGCGTTGTGACATGAAGGGTGCGGGTTTGCATTTCGGTGCCAGCAAAATTTGTTTTGTGAAAATAATTCGAAATATATTTCCTCCTATTTCATATTTTACTTTTAGTTGTTTTGTAGACGATTATATAAAGATTTTCTCCCGTCTTATCGATAATGTTAGTTTTAAATGCATACCTTAATCTGTAACATTACAAATACCTTTTGTGCAATTTTTACAAGAAACTATTTCGAAGGCCTACAAAACGTTTTGCCAACTGGTTGAAAGAAAATTTTTATGTAGCAATACGGCAAAATGTACAGTGTAATGAAAAAACAACGTAAACAGATACTTCCTTTTTCCGTATTAAGCAATCACCTGGGTTCTGTGTTCAAGCTTTGCCTGAACGGCCATAACATCATTGTTGTGATGATGGCGCCAAAGCAGAATCAGCTCGCGAGAAGTGAATAAATTTTTGTTTGTGGTAAATGTAAACTCAAAGTTAAAGGCAATGATAAAGCGTTACAGAATGAAGCTTCCTGTAATATATGGTTTCATATCAACTGTGTAAATATAGCACAGATTGAAAACGAGAGGACTTATAAATTGGTTGATAAAAATCATTGGCATTGTGATCATTGTATACAGAGAATGCAGTCAGTGTTTACACTTGAAAATAAAGATGAAACTGGAAAAAAAATTGACAAACTCATTTACATTTTTAATGGCTTGGTTTCTGACATTCGTATCATAAGTAGTAGTAAACTTGATAAAGTTCTTCAAGATAATGTTACACAACCACGCCTCTGGGGAGGGGGGGGGGGATTGCAGCTTATGACGCAAGCCGTCCCGAGTTCAGAACGAAAGCGTGGTGTTCCCATACACGTGCTTAGTTTCTGCTGTTAGGTTCACGCATACTTCAGTCTGCTGGCAGCTCACCTACTACACTATCCACTATAAACTGAATTATATGATTGCAAAATATTAGCACATGAAGTCGGTTGTTAGGTATGTAAGTCAGGCACGTATATTTTTTTTACATTTCTCGTAAATGTTTGCTACACTATCAAATATGTTCATTAATTTACAAATAGTATTTAAGTATACGTGTAACTATATATGTGCTCATGCAAATACCGTGCATAATATTTTTTTGCGTCAGAATGTAGTATGCTGACGCAAAACCAGTTGAATACCACTGTCGGAAATATTTCCAATTTGGATCTAATGTTGTTTGTCTTTCACCGCTGGTACAATAATTTGGTCAATACGCAACTTCACAAAGTCTTTGTCGTGTGTACAAGACATAAACGTAGGTATGACGTTTGTTAGATTATTAAGAACGGGCTTTCGTAACACACCCAACATGATTAGTCTTCAACGCGGAATTATGTTAGTTTAAGAAAGCACTTGGGTTTGGACATTTCTGTAAGAGTTCTTGTTTGTTTGCAGATAGTCAACATTTTGAACTTCAGCGTTAGATTACAACGTGAACAACAAACAGGAAGACAAGCACTACACAAGTATTCAAAAATTGGCAATAAATCTATCTGCCCTCTTGCATCACTTGCATTTCTGTTCATCATCAATCTCATTGCGAGCTTTAAGTTTCATGTGTATAGTAGAAAATTAAAAGAAAAATTTTATAATCTCAGTGATAAGCAAATAATCGTGACAGCAGAATATTTTGCTCTTGAAGGAATCTTTTCATTAGATGTGTACCATGAGACACACTGTAAAAATGTATAGGATTTAGATTGTAAAAATGCAATATGGCAAGCAACTGTAGTTGTGGTATTCGCGGGGAGAGGAACCAGGGCTGGTTACAGCGGATGAAGAACTGGTATGTCAGCCATACTGCGCCTCGTACGCCGGACAGCGGACATATGTGTTACTCTGGACTGCCGTCTATCTTGAAGTCGGGTCCCCAGCCCTGGATAGAGTTTCACTTGCACAATCCCGTATATCCCAAATAACCCTTCTTGTCAGACAGGAGGGGAACCATTCTCTCTTTAAACATACTAAACACCGCACTTTTATACACGGAATTGTGTGATCTCGGGCTCCATTAGGGCAACCTCTTCACTCACGACGCCGTACTATATTGCAGGGAGAGAACAAGAGAGAGAGAGAGATTTGGGCGGCTCTTAACAACGAGGTCTTTAGAGTGCATGGCAAAAAATGTGGGTTGATCATACAATATTTTGTTCACCAGGCTTGCTGTGGCTGTGGGTCACTTGCTAACTGCCCCAAATTTACAAGCAGTGAGCCTCATTTCACTGCTTGGTTTCCTAAAAATCTGCAGTAAGTAGGTTTTTTTACAAAGCTTAACATAACGCCCATGTATAGGCTTATAATAAAAACATAATTTTCTAATATTTACTGAGAAATTGTTTGTAATTTTACGAATGTTTGCAACAGTACAAACATTTCTCTAGAAAAATTACTCATTTGCAAAACTACAAGAGTCGTAATTGAAAGAGACCTAAGTAAATGTTTGTACTTTACGAACCCTCATCCACGAGATCAAGCAAAATGGCTGACACTCTACGACGTAAAACCGTACTCAGCTGTTTGTGCAAAAACAAGGGGTGATGTTAAGTGTAGTGGTGTGCAAAAGAAAGGTATTGTAAATTTTAATATTGTAGAACACAAAAAAAAAACCTCAAATGCTCATAATAAAAATACGACAATTTTACAAGCACATGACGCCGTTGCTCATTAACTGTTAATGTTAATGTTTATCTACACAGACCTAAAACGAAATAAATGAGTTCTTCAATTTTCCTAACCGAATAGCTCCACTAATAGTTTGTAGGTATTTAAGACCATATAAAGTATTAAATAATCGTCGAACTCGTAAGTCAAGTTGGTTTTTTGGTTTAGTGTTCGGGATAAAAACGTAAGGGACGCAAGGTCTTGTCCTCGTGTTGGCAAGGTGTAGTTATTTTTTTTTGTGAATTATCCTAGTCTCTGTTATTAATTCATTATATTGGTTTTCTACAAGTTAAAAACAATATGTTATGTCCACTTTTCAATAATGTAAATTGTAATACAAGTATATCAATAGTTATATTACAAATGTATGTATTGCAGATTATATAAGAAAACTGTTTGTAGTTCTACAAAGGATTTTCCTTCCAGAAGTACAAACAAATTTTTACGATGTATCATATCCTTTGGGACGAAGACTGAATACGTCTTGGAAGGGCGTTTTACAATCTAGAATTCGTGCAATAATAACAACATATCAAAATATGTAAGCAAAAATTGTGAAAGTATCAAACGACATACAATAACGTTAATTTAAATACTTTAATTTTCAAGTACATTTATGGTAGAAAAATAACGTTCACGAGTTGGTTG
Source organism: Clitarchus hookeri (assembly GCA_002778355.1). Lineage (NCBI taxonomy): Eukaryota > Metazoa > Arthropoda > Insecta > Phasmatodea > Phasmatidae > Clitarchus > Clitarchus hookeri. Next base: position 52,679 of record NQII01007706.1, read on the forward strand.
CAGTTTTAGGAAGCCTTTAATTGTTTCGTGCAAATTCAAATCACGGTTTGCTGACTTGAAAACACCTTCCCTCTTATTTTTAAACGAATAAAGATTATAAAGATTGCTAGTGAGATAAACTCCCCTGCACTTATCTTAAGTAATCTAAACTAATGAACGGTTGTTACAAAAATGAGCAGCACGGTCGCGAGTTGTGGCTTATCGTGACCACAAACACAACTTTTTTTTTTGTGTGTTAGTTGTCAACGTTCACAAAAGCACTGTTTATTGTGAATGCAGGAATTTTAAAACACATAATTTGTTTGTATTTCCTAAAGATTAAAAACTACTTCAAAAGAAAAAAAAAATTTTGTACATCACTAAAGAAAATTAGTTTAAGGAACACGCGTGACATGTTACCGGAAGAGTTCACGGGCCTATTCTAAGCTCTGTGCTTCCTTAACATGTACCTTACACAAAACTATTTTTCCATTTGAACATGCCATTATATTGACCAAAGTGAAAAAAATATCACATAATTTATCCCATGTTGACACATACGACTGCCATTAACAGAATCATTGGTAATATAAGATTATTATTAATTCAGTAGTAGAAATACATTCTCTATAAGAATTGCCAAAATTCACGTTTCGTTCGATAACAACAATAGTCCATTCACGGTTACTTCTGACTTTTCTGAAGCCCTGTTGAGGTTCTACCTTCAGGCTATTCCTCCACCTCACTCAAGCATAGCTTAAACAAGTCCAGAAAATAACACCAAAGGAACAACGCACTGCATTCATGCGCATTCGTCTAATAATAATTGGCATGGGAACTATTTATTCTAGGCATTGCCAACATACATATCTCCTCCCTGTTGGTATTCAAATTAATTTGTAATGAAATATTGAAGTTTATACTTAAAATATATGTAAACGTTCAATTTAACAAAAAGTAGACGCTTTAATGTTAAGAGAAGTGAAAAACGATTGTGCTATACAGCATAAAATATTTAAGAAACAAACAAACACGTCATAATTGGGGCGATATTTCAATGGTTTGATTAAAAAAGTGTGAATATACCGCGAATAGACTATAGTGAGAGTTAGGTAAGACGTAAATCTTGTCTGAGAAATGAAAAACCATTTTGATGTGATAGGGTTGGCGCTTTGTGTATACGCCTGTCTTATCGGACTAATGCGTCTGTCGTTTCCCATCTTCTTGAAGAAAGCCTGAGTTGATACGATGAGAGGGAGGTGGCAATGCGGTCTACAGATGATTGAAGAGGAAAAGGAAGAAACTCAAGAAAGCCGTCGTGTTACAGTAGAGCCCTTCATGCAGCCTCCTAGAATAATCTCCATCAACAGCTAGAAAGAAAAGAAAATGAAAATACACTGTGTATTTATTTCTACACAAGGACAAAAACATGTAACAGTTGTGTAACTTACAACTATAATAACACAAATTTAAATTCATTATAATTAATTTTAACCTTCTCCTTTCAATAAGGAAATCCCTTCAGTAGTTTTGACTGCAGAGTGCCAATAAACATAGGCCCTACATAAATTACTTTAACATGCTTGTTGCTAGACACAAAGGAAAATAATTGTTTTTAGATGCAATGTTCTAAACGTTTAGCAGTGTTACGCAACATTGGTACACTAAATGAAATAAATTCTTGAGACAAACAAAAATTGTTCCTGTCAATAAAATTACATTGTTACATGTTGATATTTTGCAACGCTTCTCTTGGCCCGTCATGCTCGAGCGAGCGAAATAGCGTGCCAAGCACACAGTGGTTACACGAGGAATGCGCGACGATTTACAAAGGCGAGCTGCCGTGTGTGACAGATAAGTTGAGCCTGCTGGGACTCGTGCACTCCCTTGCTCCAGCGCATTGCATTTCTTTGGTGTATCGTTGAGAAATTGTTCTGGTCATCGCCCTAGCCTCTCTCAGTGAGACTCGGGGTGAGGAAAACCTCCTGGACCGGGCCAGCGAGACTGCTCAAGCCGCGACGAGACACCGAGCCAACAGATTCTAGTTTGGCGGATTGTGCGATATTGAAGCGGCAGGCGAGCGAAGACAGCGAAGCGACGCGACGGGCCAGCAGAGCGTCAAGTGGCGGCGACAGTGACCAGAGAGAGTGAAGTGTGCGGACTGCGAGCATCGGTACATTGGAGAGTGAGACTGGCGAGTGGGACTATCGGACTTGATGCGTGAGTGACAGACATTTTGAATTATTTCAATAGACGGAGTGCATACGAGTAAACAATGGGTGTGAATTCAATGACTGTAACCTATATACGGACAGCGATAAGGACTTTAATTAAAATTGAGATAAACATGAAATGTTGCGTTCACTGAGACCAAGAGACATAGTGGGGGTATTTTAATGTCGTAAGTAATAGCTATGTGGATATATAAAAAACCAAATTTAGTTATTTTATTTTATTTTAATCAAGGCCTCCGTTCGATACGAACTTGGATACACCCCAGGCGTCATGTAACATTGTTTTTTAAAATGGCCAAATACATTTTTTGTTGATGTAACCAAATATTACAGCTAATAATGTTTTGTTAAAGGAAATTTCTACCCTGTTCCTTCACACAATCAAAGCAATTTGATAGTTTATAAAATTTAATTCGTCGCGAAGAAAGAAATGCTTCCGGGGAAACATTTGTTAATGAGTCGTTGGAAATAATCACAATTTTCATTGTGCTACAATTATGTTGGCTGTTAATAAACAGTTTAATGAATATTTAAAAACATTCGAAGACACAGACGATATTAAAATCCAAAGATCCGAGCTGAAAGTTTGACATTTTATTCAGTGACCAACCAATACTACATTCAAATGAGTCGTAACCGGAGAAGCTCGCGGATAACTTCAGAGCAACGCCGCGCCACTCGAACGCGTGTCGCTATAAGCTTATCGAGACTCGTGCCACCTCCTGTCCTTAGAATATTGAATTGCTTGGGTTATCGATGCATGAATGTTCTGGTCATTGCCCTGACTTCACTCAGCACAACTAGGCATGTAAGGGACCTTTTGGATCGGGCCTGCTGATCTTTACCGCATGTTTACGAACAAATGATAATAAACACCAGATGAGGATAGATAAGTACAAATGTAGCATATTTCATCGAGGAACCAATAGTCTAACGTCCATAGTTAACCCGGTAATGGCAGTGGAAATGTGCAGGGGCGGGTAGGAAATCACAATAACTATGCTATAGACAGCAATGAAATTACACTTTATTTACACATTCGGGCTGATGGAATGCAGACAGTGTGTGTGTTCGATGTCTCTGTTGACAGTGTCTGTTAAAACTGCCCACCACCGTCGGCCACACAGGCGGAGCAGCGCTAAAGCATGTTGCGACACACATGTGCCAAGGCTTCCGGCGTAATAAGCTCATCCCTCGTGTCAAGTGGTGTGGCAAACTCCATTGATTAGATGTGACCCCAGAGGCAGAAATCAGGTAGTGCGATGTCAGGTGGGCGTGGTGGCCATGCTATGCCCCCTCCCCCCCACCAACCCATTAGTTCGGGAAGTGCACGTCGAAGTTCTGGTGAACCGCGCGGGGCCCCGTTCTGCTGAAACCACATCGCCTCACGAGCATATAAATGAACTTTCTCCAAGTATTCCGGTAACACGTCCTGCAGGAACTGTAGATACGTAGCACCTCCAAGACTACGACCGTGCAGTAATGAGCGATGTTAACAGTTACGCAGGTCTGCGCACAGGCTGGTTTCAAAGCCACGTACATGATGTTGCATACCTGCACCTACACATTGCTACTGCAATTAGCAGGGTAACTATGGACGTTAGACTATTGGTTCCTATATTATANGATAAAATATGCTCCATTTGTACTTATCTACGCCACTCTGATGTTTATTTGGTTTTCTTCCTGAATAGCCGGTATAAGCTACGGCGGACCTCAGAGTAGAGTCTGGAGCCGCTAAATTCCTTTTGCAAAGTGACAAGCGTTGACGACGGTTATCAGCGTGAGTGAAGTCTGCAAACATGTGAACAGTGGAGAGGGAATCTGATTGCCTGCACTGTGGGACTGAAGTATAGTGGAGAGGGAAACTGACTGCCTGCACTGTGGGACTGAAGTATATTGGAGAGGGAAACTGACTGCCTGCATTGTGGGACTGAATGTGTGGCAAACATTTCGAATGATTACAATTGTCAGTTTGATTGAATATGATTATATATTAAGTGTTGATGAGCAATTGCAAATAAAGTGATAAGGACTTTAATAAGTATTGAGATTGGGATTAAATATTGCGCTCACTGAGAGTAAGTGGTAATAGTTTGGCTAAGTAGTGTAATGTTGTAAATAATATATAGATATTTGTATAGCTTCACAAATATATTGTGAAAAATATAATTTAACTCTTTAATTTTTGTTCACCTTTTCATCCCTAACTTAATCGGATACGTCCATGGGGACTTGTAATAATGTTTTTTTTAAGTTTATATATATTCTTCTGCTTTCACTGGAAACTACTTCGTCGAGAATGATCATTACAACAGTGGACTTAACCAACCATACTGAAAAAAACTACTGATATCCTAACAGTCACATTTGTATATGGACGCTCGAGCTATATTTCCGAACATAAACTCCCACATAACTCTCTCGTAGTGGAGCCAACCAAGTGAAGGCCGGTGAGATAACCATTTAATTTTATTGTTACGGACAGATTGGGGTATTAAGGACGTCAATTTGTTTCAGCCAGTTGAAGGTAACTTACATGTGAATTTCGATGAAGATCAGTTTGATGGAAAAAAAAATGTTTGTCCAACGTAAACAAATGCTTTACAATTAGATCTAGTTAGTAACAGCCACTAGATATTTTTCTCAGAATAATCACTCACTTTCCATGCCTTGGCATGGTTAAATACCAGAAACATCTTCTATTTTAAAATGCTAACATATTTAGTGCTCTAGACAATTCGTATGCAGGTAAACACAGCAGGCCTTTGAGAATCTGACGGATAACGGGAAAAAGATTTTTTCGTCATTACTAAAAAAAATATGAAATATCACCGCCAAAAATAATTAGAGGTGTAAAGCTATGAAGTTTGCCCACAAAATTAGCTAACAGCATTTAAATGGTGATGTAATTTTTTTTATCAGCGCTTTGTAGTTCATATAGCTATTTCAATGAAAACAGAATCGTGAGAAAGATTACTTTATACTAATAATATAGGCCCAAATGTATGTGAAGTGAGTTTCATTTATTAAGTAAAATATATCCTTATATGTACGAAGATGACGGATTCAGCTTTTCGTTATTTTCCCCGTTCACCTAGGTGGGAGGTGAGTAGTCTTACCACTACACCACCACTGTGGCTGCTAAGTCCTTCAAATTTTTGTAACGGTATGAATGGCGTTCATTAGTAAAACGCTGTTTCTGAAATAATAATCCGTTTTAAGAAATAACTTATGAGAATTGGAGTTTGGAGTGAAGAATATTCAGCGGCCCTTAACATGGAGGTCCTCAGAGCCAATGAGGGTGAAGTNGGGGGGGGGGTGATCGCCGAGGAAACCCACTGACCAGCGACATTGTCAGGCACGACTCGAATGTGCGAAAAAATCCGGGAGCGACCCCGCTGGGCATCGAACCCAGTTCGCCAAGGTGTGATGCGAGTAGTCTGACCACTACACCACCGCGGCTCCAAAATATAGTAGTTTAGAATGAAACTGGCCACAGTAAAATTTATGCCAAAATATTTTTTTGGGCATTGTAGCATAAACAACCTGAAATATTATTTTTCTATTGACTAAACATACCATTATACTAGGCATACTTCTTAAAGAGGGTGGTACTTTTCAAGCTATTTATTTTCCTTGATGTAGTAACGTGAAATGTGTAATATCTTGGGCAACGTTGCTGTACTTGTTTAGCAATATAACATACTCTTGGTCAACAAATAATTGAAAGTAGCATATGCACATGAACTTGTGGGCCTTAACATGACCAAAACGACAAACTGATAAATTTCCAAAACGAAAAAATCACTTTGCGCCTGCACCTGAAACGATAAGGCTAAATTTAGCTGGGAAAACTAAAATGTATAAATGCGTGCGGTACATCAAACCCGATACCAGTAAGCCACGAGGAATCGTTGCGCTAACACCTGAAAACGCAGAGTTTCTCCACATCCTCGGTTTAAAAATAAATCGTCATGGTGGACGAAATCCTTGTCGTCGATCAACGCCTAAAATTCCAAGATAAATTTGATAAAATCGAAATGCAGTGTTACGAGCCTTATCTTGTCAGGCCTTTCGGAAGTTCGAATACCTATAGAGCATCAAGATATGTTCACCTTGCCTAGCCAGTCCCTTGTGCACATAATAGGTAGGCTAACAAAGGCAGATGGGACCAACCCAACCACCACCAAGTTGGTTCGAAATGGGATTCTGTACCTTTCCGAACACGTAATTTACGAATGAAATTGCGTCGCGGTCGACCAGTCGCGAGATGTGGACATAACCTTGCCGATAAAAAATTACCTATCGCTCATAACCAACCATCTCTCTGCAACCAAGATGGCAGGCTGGGGAATAGAAGATGACTACAGTGTTCCCGTTTACGCCGAAGGCAGGTTCGAAGTATGTGTTCTGATCTTCTTGCCACTGGGATTCGCCGAAGGTTATAAGAAAATAATAAGAGCGAGGCTGGAGCTGGTGATTATGATAGCCACATCGCATTTGGATGCCGTGTTGGGAGTCGGAGAAAACACGTAGCCCGTCTCTCTTACTTTTNAAACACTCAGCCCGTCTCTCTTACTTTTAACACCATATAACGGTTTGTCCTTCATGAGACCGCGAGCACCCGCGGACGTGTCAGGCTGTTGAATAAGGCTCAAGAAAGAAAATGTGATTGAAATAGCATTCAGAAGTTGAAGCTTGGTTACCTGTCCGGCCCTGCCCACCGCCACGCGAAATCACTGGTTCGTAAAAATATCTTCCAGGACAGAAAAACCGCGATACACACAAACATTATTGTATCTGAGCCGACATGTCTACGATCNGTAAAAATATCTTCCAGGACAGAAAAACCGCGATACACACAAACATTATTGTATCTGAGCCGACATGTCTACGATCAACCACTGCAAAGTAAAAAACGTAAATATATTTTTGAATAGTGAAAGCTACCAATATATCGACCTGAATACTACGTTCGTCCAAGACGGTTTTACTTGGCCATATTATATGAATTCGTATTTCCTATCATCGCATTACCGATGCGAGGCGCATCCATCCTGAGCTGCTATTATTTCTGAGACATGGCACCTTTCCTAGTCTTCGATACATCGAAGCAAAACAGGTGCGTGCAAAATGGTACTGTCAACTGCCGGATCGTAATAATCACCAAGGTATATGTGCCCGCAAATACCGTAGCCTACTGCTTGATACTCCACGACAGGATCGTTCAGTACGATTGTTTTTCCGGCTTCGTAAAAATCATCAGTTATTAAAGCACGTTAATACGCATGGAGTGGAGAATCACATTTCAGTCGTAAAAATTTACAGTAACTTGCAAGGTTTATGGAGCCAGGAGGGCTTCATGCTCAAGGAAATCGCAGTCACAGATTCTCACGGCGTGGATCGAACCCACAACTTCCAGCCTCCGTATCTGTGGAAACTTTTCGACGAAAAGAGCAAGAAAACAAACGCCTGGTTGATCAAGTACTACCACGGCCTGTGCTGGGACGAAGCCAAGATTCCGTATCATCAGATAGGAAACATGCTGGGTTACTTGCTGATGCAGTACCTGCGAAGACCGATTTATGTGGCGGGGTCCCAGCAGAAAAAATTTCTGAGTAATTTTTGCATATACGAATTGGAAATAATCGACAAACAGGATGATAATGTGTTTCATGCCCTTCGTAAAANCTGAGTAATTTTTGCATATACGAATTGGAAATAATCGACAAACAGGATGATAATGTGTTTCATGCCCTTCGTAAAATAAGGTAAGAAACGGATCGGAGTTCTTTGGTGAGTGCTTCGAAAAATGCTCAGTTACTTTACGAGTAGCATGCTCATTTCACGGAGATATAAAAACGGTTATATATATCGTAGCGTAAACATTATTTTATTTTATATGCCAGCCAGCGTTTGAGAAGAGCTTCTTGCAGACGTGATTTCGTACAATGAAGAGTCGGAAAAAATACAGATATGTACTGGGGTAGATGCTAAATTATCTTCAATAGTTGATACGAAAACCTGCTGATTTCAGGGTGTGTGAAATACGAAGGTACCTGATCACGTTATCATTAGATGACGTCATTCCACATTGCGAAAAAAATTATGTAAATAAATGGAACTCGAAAATAAATTAGTCGACCAGTGGAGCACGAGTCACCGTGGGAGCAATATGACGCCATTTCATCCAGAGAACCTGTACATATTGTCATATCGGGACTATTCTAAATTCACCTATTCGTTCTGGAAGTGTGGNCATTTCATCCAGAGAACCTGTACATATTGTCATATCGGGACTATTCTAAATTCACCTATTCGTTCTGGAAGTGTGGATGACTACATATCTACGAAGAAAAATGTGATGGATCAGACCACTGGCTATATTCAGTGACTCCGGTGGATTGCGAGCCTACTGTTAAAAACTTGCTGTAGTCCTGTCAATTGCATGGTTTATCACATGAAATGGGATACGACTCTACCAGCAACCGTGGAACAGGTTCTGAAATTTGCAGCAACTTCGAGTTGAGGCAAGGTCAATCCTCCTCCTACGACAANTTTATCACATGAAATGGGATACGACTCTACCAGCAACCGTGGAACAGGTTCTGAAATTTGCAGCAACTTCGAGTTGAGGCAAGGTCAATCCTCCTCCTACGACAACCTAAATTCACGCCCCTGAGTGATCCACCCAGGTCTGCGTATGTTGGCAAAATAATAACAGCGATACGGCCCTAACTAATCGTCGAAGGTCGTTCTGCAGCCACCGTGCTGACACAACGATGCATAAAAATTCTGGAGAACCTGCATCGAACTGTGAAGCGTGTCCATGCAAACGCCCATGTGTGACGTCACCTGCTGCCACCAACATGGGTTCGTCCACGACCGACTTTAATTTCGAAGAAGGAACTTTGAACATTCTACAGCGTCAGATAGAATGTTGAATTTTTAAAGACTCTCGAATTTTAACTGCATTTATAATATTTCAAATTGTTTAAATAAAAGTACTTTTATAAAAAATTAATTATTTGTGTATTTATATTTTAAACATTTTCCTTCTTAAAAATAATACCTTTTTAAATTTTTTGCTAAATAAATAAGGTGTGAATAAAAGCAATATAAGTGAAAATTTTATTTAAAGGATTTAAAGGATTGGCTCGCAGGAACTTGAAGTAGTGAAGGAGCAACGAGGACTCTTGCCACAAACGTATCCGGACTTTGAGCGGGAGAAGCAAACAGGAAAAACTTGCGCGGAGTAATTCTCCAGGTCCGCTCGGACGTTCTGTGTCGCGCGCACCGCAAGCCGATCAATATATTTCTATGCTGGGTTCAATACGAGTTTCCTAGTGGTTAGTCGCGTTTCCATTCTTATGCACGATTAGCTGTTCTCCCGGATCGAAATCAAAGCTTGTGGCCAGCGAATTACCGCTGGTATCCTCTCCAACCCGATCCTGGGAGCTGCAACGTAGCTATTAGAGTTATTAGCCTTTGGCCGTCCTCCAACTGCATTACTTTGTTATTGGCCTTTGAAAGAATTTAGTTAATTAAATATTAATAGTTTTATTCTATATATATTTTTTAAGAAAAATAATAATGCTCACTTATTTAAGGGTACTGCCTACCTAGTAATAAAATGTAATATATAAGTTTTTTTAATTCGCAGACGTACAGACACATGACGAAGGAGAGGCAGGCTGTGGTGGGGGTATGCAGAGCATTATAGGAGGGGGATAGGCACTCGCTTATAAGTTTTAGTTTGAGCGTCGATGCGCCATAGTTGTATTGGCATTGAAGACTCCGTGCTGTGGCTACTTAAGGGAAATTAGAATCCTTCTTCGTTATGTCATGTATTGTTTTATGTTCCAAGAGTGACGAGGCTCTCATAATTAACGCGGGGGAATTATGCGACAATATAGAGGTGCCTCTGCATATATCGCCTCAGGGTGATGCGACGCTCCACCATCGGAGACCGTGGTAGAATACAGCGTTGCACATAAAGCAACAGTCGGCATCACGATGGAGACGCCCTTCAAGAGTTCCCAAATGGGTGAGTTGGCTACATGCGACAACATAACTGAAGGATCCCTGCTGCTGGAAGCTGGCAACGTAACGCAGCTGGAAAATTGATCGCCCGAAATGACTGTTTTAAATGTGCAAACAATGGGGACTCTTTCTTCCAATGATGTGACTTACTCATCCGTGACATGTGATCTCCGCTGCCTCTCGATGCTAACCCACCCTCCCATCGGTCTGCCGGGGATGATATTCACCAGTGTTTAAATAACTTTGAAAGCATTTTACATACTTTATGTAACGATGCTCCTGATTTACACCTCGAATCGATTACGAGTATCTGAGTGCGTGTTCGTACGGACGTGAAATGTTTTATGGAAGTATTTGTGCTAAGTTTTGTACCATTCTTAAGTCTGCAGCTACATTAGACATTTATATGGATGTAAAAATGAGAGTTTAGAGACGCGCAATTTTGGCTCCTATATTTGCAAACCAAGCATTTTAACCTAAATTTTTGGTTCAATATTTATGTATGGTTTTTGAGTTAAGTGTAGCGGAATGTTATTTAACTTCTGTGTCTCTGTGTGTGTTCAGTAATTATTTTTTCTCAATTTAAAAAATGTAAGGTTTGTTTTCCTTTTTTTGTTATGAATATTGATTGAACTTGCTTTTCCCTTGGAGAAGGGTCAAGTACATGCAATATTTCCTCTCTCTTACTCTCTCTTAAGAACATGTTTATTGCGTTTGTTTTTCCCCTTAGAGAAGGGCCAAGTACGTGCAATATTTTTGTCTCTCTCTTTTGAATATATTATTTCGCTTGCTTTTCCCATACAGAAGGGGCAAGTATGTGAGATATTATTTTCTCTTTTAGAATATATTTATTGTGCTTGCTTTTCCCTTAGAGCCGGGTTTCCTAACCTTTTTCAGCCACGTACCCCTAGGAAATCAAGCACAATTTTCAAGAACCCCCTTAGAAAAAAAAAACAGCAAAAAATTTCGGACCATTTATTTTAGTCCTCAAATATAAAAAAAAACACTTTTTTTTATAAAAAAATACGTTAATGTGAAGGTTGGTGTTGCTTTTTTACAACTAAATTAGTGATATTCAGGTTGATGTTACTACTAAGTTGTAATCTCAAATCGGATTCCACTTGTAATCTGTTCAGTCACGGCCCGCACTCACTTATTTCACTCACTTCAGTCAGTCTCGCACACCACCCGCTGGCGCACGTTCGTCATGCTAAGTAAGCCTAGCGATTACGAGACTTTTGGTGGCATTTATTTATTATTATTAAATGGTCCAGAGATGAGACTGCGGACCGCCATACATAAACTCGCGGACCCCCAGGGATACGCGGACCCCAGGTTAAGAAACACTGCCTTAGAGAAGGGTCAAGTACGTGCAATATTTTACAACAGTGATTCCTACAGTATAATAATTATGCTTGATTTATTTATCTTCAATATTAAAAAATATGTTCTAAAATTTGTGGCAGATTATAAGCTTTTGTTGTTTTACTATTACAAAACAAAGTGTGAAATATTTAGCAAATAACCATTTAAAGAAGGGTATTCAATTTTCAAAAAATGTTCACGACACAATGGTACTGCTACTGACCTACATTAACTACCTTTCGAAAGTGTGAAGACATAAGAGGAGTATGATGATGGAGTAGATGTGATCGCCTCACGACCTTCATTCTTCTAACACGTCGCACAAGAACGCCGCCAACCTCTGCATGTCTCTCTCTCTCCTCTGTATCGCTTGCATGTAGCAGTAATCAAAACACTCGCATAATATTAAAATTATTTCAATACGAATGAAAATAATAAACAAATACTTGCAACAAAATTCTTATTTATATCATAATTCCAAAAAAAAAAAAACCTGTACGAAAATTAAATTAAATAAATAAATATATTGTATTTACACAACGAATGGAAGAAAATATTTAGCAATATATAAATCTAATATATAACATTCTCCCGTCACAGTGTTAGTCACTGAACTCCTCCGAAACGGCTGGACCGATTTTTATGAAATTTTTTATGTATACTCGGTAGGTCTGAGAATAGATTTATATCTATTTTTTACACCCCTAAGTAATAAGGGTGGCCACCCCCAAACAATTTTTTTTTATTGTTTGAACAAAATTTTTATTTTTTATTTTTTTATGATGTGGCATCAAAAAATACATACCCTCCTAAATTTTCACCCCTCTACCACCAACCCTTATTTTTTTATAGCGATATTAGTAATTTAATAAATTTTACCCTAGGTCGATAACTGATCAATTATCATCGATCATTTATCGATCTAGGTTACAATTTATTCCCACCAGGTGTCTCCCAGTGACACAGCACGGAGTAGCCGGTCTCCACTAAGTAATAAGGGTGGCCACCCCCAAACAAATACTTTTTATGGCAAAACAACGTTTGCCGGGTCAGCTAGTATATATATAATTTTCAAAACACTTGGGAGAAAAAATTTCACATGATAAACATATTTACCGAAAAAATGCGAAAGATTGGTAAACAACAAAAAATGAGGATATAATTAAACTCATCGACATTTATTTGTACATAATAATGATTTTTTTAAACATAGCATGAAAACGTAATTTTTTCCATCAAAACTTTTAAAAACGCCCGTAAAATTTTTTAAATACTGTATATTGTGTGTGTTTCGTCAACTAAAAAATTTACGAAGGGAATGGGAGGTGGCCATCACCAGAGTTTTTCTAAAGATGGAGTAAAGCTTGTAAACACACGCACACACGAACACCTCTGGCCATGGGTTCGGTGGCGTTGTAACCTACAAACTGTGACAAGTGCCATTACGTCGTTCAGAGCATACTTTAAAACGTCTATCATTTTTCATATAATGATTAAATTCGCAATTTTCCATGTCGTACTTGCTTGAACGTCGTTCGCTCACAATTTATTTGTTCATATTTCTTATGTTTGTGGGATACGTTGTTTGTGGATAGCACAAATAAACTGCGCACTCGTCACTCTCACAATCTTGCACTGATAATTCAAGAGTCTTACCATTGAAGACGCTTCTTTCAAGGTGGAAATTAATATTTTTGCCACACCACTCCACAGTTACGGTAACATCCGGGTGGTACATGTATGTTACGCCGTGCAATAGAGGATACGTACTTGCATATTGTTTCTCGGGAATGAACTTATCTCCAGGATGCACTCCACCATTGTGAAAAGACTTGATAGAAGGTCTTGGCCTCAAACCTATGTGCACTTCGCATGCAAAAGGCATGCAGGTGGTGGCCAAGTCCGGGAAACCTTGCCTTTTCACAACATGGTTATGTACATCTCAGTTTTCCTTACACTTGTACATATTATTATTATTACTTTTTCGCAAATGATCGTACACTACACTTTCGGAGATTCTTGCCTTGCATACGTGGACATCACGATTTTGTTTTGACTAGTCCTCCAGTGAACAAGAAAGCGTAGAGTTACGCCATAAATTGTAAACATAACAGTTTATACACTGGAGAGCCAAAAAAAAACTGCTAAAGGCGTGCGTATGCAAATAACAGAAGTATAGAACCAATCAAAGTAACGTGATGCGGTTGGCAGCGCCTATATAACAAGCGTCTGGCAAAGTTGCTAGATCGATTACTGCTGCAACAATGGCAGGTTATCAAAATTTAAGTGAGTTTGAACGTGGTGTTATAGTCGGTGCACGAGAGATGTGACATAGCATCTCCGAGGTAGCAACAAAAATTGGATTTTCGCATACGACTATTTCACGAGTGTACCGTGAATATCGGGAATCAGGTAAAACTTCAAATCTTCGACATCGCTTCTGCCGGAAAAAAGATCGCGAACGAACGGGACAAACGACGACTGACGAGAATCATTAAACGTGACAAACGTGCAAACATTTCTCAAATTGGCGCAGATTTCAATGCTTGGGCNAATACGAGTTTCCTAGTGGTTAGTCGCGTTTCCATTCTTATGCACGATTAGCTGTTCTCCCGGATCGAAATCAAAGCTTGTGGCCAGCGAATTACCGCTGGTATCCTCTCCAACCCGATCCTGGGAGCTGCAACGTAGCTATTAGAGTNAAAGCTTGTGGCCAGCGAATTACCGCTGGTATCCTCTCCAACCCGATCCTGGGAGCTGCAACGTAGCTATTAGAGTAGGGAAAAACTCGCACTCCATTTATTAGCCTTTGGCCGTCCTCCAACTCCATTACTTTTTTATTGGCCTTTGACAGAATTTAGTTAATTAAATATTAATAGTTTTATTCTATATATATATTTTAAGAAAAATAATAATGCTCACTTATTTAAGGGTCCTGCCTACCTAGTAATAAAATGTAATATATAAGTTTTTTTAATTCGCAGATGTACAGACACATGACGAAGGAGAGGCAGGCTGTGGTGGGGGTATGCAGAGCATTATAGGAGGGGGATAGGCACTCTTCTTGCCTTGCATACGTGGACATCACGATTTTGTTTTGACTAGTCCTCCAGTGAACAAGAAAGCGTAGAGTTACGCCATAAATGGTAAACATAACAGTTTATACACTGGAGAGCCAAAAAAAAACTACTGCTAAAGGCGTGCGTATGCAAATAACAGAAGTATAGAACCAATCAAAGTAACGTGATGCGGTTGGCAGCGCCTATATAACAAGCGTCTGGCAAAGTTGCTAGATCGATTACTGCTGCAACAATGGCAGGTTATCAAAATTTAAGTGAGTTTGAACGTGGTGTTATAGTCGGTGCACGAGAGATGTGACATAGCATCTCCGAGGTAGCAACAAAAATTGGATTTTCGCATACGACTATTTCACGAGTGTACCGTGAATATCGGGAATCAGGTAAAACTTCAAATCTTCGACATCGCTTCTGCCGGAAAAAGATCGCGAACGAACGGGACAAACGACGACTGACGAGAATCATTAAACGTGACAAATGTGCAAACATTTCTCAATTTGGCGCAGATTTCAATGCTTGGGCATCAACAAGTGCCAGCGTGCGAACTATTCAACGGATCATCATTGATATGGGCTTACGGAGCCGAAGGCCCACTCGTGTACTGTTGTTGGCTGCACGACACAAAGCTTTATGCNCATCATTGATATGGGCTTACGGAGCCGAAGGCCCACTCGTGTACTGTTGTTGGCTGCACGACACAAAGCTTTATGCCTCGCCTGGGCCCGCCAACACCGCCATTGGACTGTCGATGACTGGAATTACGTTGCCTGGTCTGACGAGTCTCGTTTCCAGTTGTATTGGGCGGATGGACGTGTACGGGTATGGAGACATCCNTCTCGTTTCCAGTTGTATTGGGCGGATGGACGTGTACGGGTATGGAGACATCCTCAAGGGGACTGTTCAAGCTGGTGGAGTCTCGTTTTTATCGTGAGGGGCGTGTGCAGTTGGCGTGAAATGGGATTCCTGATACGTCTAGATACGACTCTGACAGGTGACTGATACGTAAACTTCCTGTCCGATAACCTGCACCCATTCATGCCCATTGTGCATTCCGAGGGACGTGGACAATTCCAGCAGGACAATGCGACACCCCACACGTCGAGAGTTGTTACCGAGTGGCTCCAGGAACAATCTTCTGATTTAAGACACTTCTATTGGCCACATAAATCACAGACATGAACATTATTAAGCATATTTCGAATGCATTGCAACGTGCTGTTCAGAAGAGATCTCCACCACCTCGCACTCCTGTGGATTTGTGGACTGCCCTGCTGGATTCTTGGTGTGAAATGCCTCCTGCATACCTTCAGACATTAGTCGAATCCATGCCATGTCGTCTTGCGGCACTTCTGCGTGCTCGCGGGGTCTCTACACGATATTAGGCAGGTGTACCATTTTTTTTCGCTTTTCAGTGTATATTCGCACGTTAATGTGTCCAGCACATAAAATACTTCGAAATCATCGCAGCACCATAGCAAGAGAATTGTAACACATGAAAATTGTATTTGTAGAATGCCGCGAGCATAGCGAAAACTTACGTATCGGTACAATTCAGTTCACTGTACTTGCTAAAGTTTTCTGACCTGAACGGAGGAAATTCGGCGATGGACACTTCCATTTCTTGTTCGATATAACTGTATTTGAAGTCGGTGCTGATGGGGCTCTCTGCGAAGCTGAGAGAGAATAAGTTGTAGGACGTTCTGGCCGATGGGGGCTGGTACGGGTTGCCTGATGGTTGTGGGTTCGTACTAGTAGACGGCATTGACGAATTTGCTCCTCGTGTCAATATGATACCGAAAATCTGAAGAATATTATCACCATTTGACGTTGCTGTTGCTGTTATTTTCTTATTCACCTGAAAACATGTTTATAGTAAATTCAAAAGGGATTTAATCCCTGCAAGTATCGAAATTGTCTTTGGACTTTCCTCTTGAAATAGCGAAAAAGGAACCACAGCATNAGGGATTTAATCCCTGCAAGTATCGAAATTGTCTTTGGACTTTCCTCTTGAAATAGCGAAAAAGGAACCACAGCATGAAAAATAACTCCTTTTCCGATGGGGCTCGGGGTGCGTCTCATATAGAGTTTTTAAGGGGGAAAAAATAGTCCGCCCTCGCGATTAAAGTTGGCAATGGATTAGTCGAAACGAAGGTTTCTGTAAACACCCGAGTATTGAGACACATTGCCGGAGCATTTGGGGTGGGCAATTAGGTAATGAGAATCAGGGGTGTGGTTGAATGGTTATTTAAATATATTGGAAGGGGGAGTGGAGGGGGTCTGTCATCTGCTGGGCGCGGTGCTGGGGACAGCATCAGCAATGTAAAACAAATGACAAACGAAAAAATCCTAGATGCCCATCGAACGAAGGTAAGAGACAATCTCTAGTTATGTATATACAAATGACAAAAAAAAAAAAAAACTAAATTGCGGATGGTGGCTGTAATGCCTGCCAAGATGTCGGATTGCACCAACCAAGATGGCGGATTGCACCAACCAAGATGGCGGATGGCAGCACCGACTAATATGGTGGACTGTGCCGATTAAAATGGCGGATAGCTGCAGGTACCAAGATGGTGTATGGTGGCTGTTATGCCTACGATGGTGAACTTTACCTACAAGATGTCAGACTGAACCGACCAAAATGGCGGATGGTGTCTTTGATGACTACCAAGATGGCGGACTGCATCTACCAAGGTGGTGGAATGATTATGGTTGGAGGGGGTGTGGGGGACCTCCAAAAATTTAACTTTTTTAAATAAATTTTTTAATACATTTCTATATAATTTATTAATATTTTGAATGTATGTAAATATTAAATTTGTTGGATTTTTTTTGGCTTTTTGGGTGAAAGTTTAAAGGTCAATATCAAGGTCACAAGGATCCAAGATGGCGTCCGCCGGTGCCTAGCTTTTACGCCAGACGCCTATGCCCCAGGGTCATCGTGATCATACTGCTCAAGGATATGGCCACATTTTGTTACTTTTGTTGTAATTCCTAATCTCTCTTGATTCCTGTTATATTGAAGTGGTTTCCAGTGTCTTCAGTGTAGTTTATATGGCTTCCTTTGTGTTACATTATGTTGGCTTCTGTTGTGACCTAGTGATTCCTATTTTTCCAATTTTGTTTTGAGGGTTACTGCGGCATTGCACGTTGTTGATTACTATAATTTTTGTATTACATGGTTTTATTTTTTTCTTATCTTGTTTGTTTTTGTTGAACGTACTTTTGAGTGTTTTTAATTTCGCTGTTTTCTATCGTATGTACAAAACCAATTTTTATGAAAATTTGTGGGATTCTGTTCAAGTGTATGTTTTTTTATATCTTCTATCCGCGGTTCGCAATTTGGTTTTATTGTACTTGTGATGTTTTCCATTTATTACGTTTGTTTTTGTCAGTTTANTCTATCCGCGGTTCGCAATTTGGTTTTATTGTACTTGTGATGTTTTCCATTTATTACGTTTGTTTTTGTCAGTTTATTTTGTATTCTATATCGTTAGACCCTGTTGTACTTGTTGTGTTTTCCAGTGGTATTTATTGTGTTCTAACTCTTTCATTTATATCAAAAATCCTGTAGCGTTAAAATGTTTTGTGTTGTATTTCATCACGCATGATTCGGTTGTTTTTTTTATTATTATTCGTTTCTTTTATTCGTTTTTCTATTCATCTTATACATAAACGTTTTGCTTTGTATTGTATCGTCAGTTTGTTAGTGATTTTATGCATTTTGTAGATTTCAGATTATTTGAGATCTTATCTATTGTTTACTTTTTACAGGAAAAATGGCATTTTGAGATTGTCTTCGTCTTTTTTGGGGTCTATGCGTATGTAGATGTTTGCTTCCCCTTCCCTCCAGCACCGGTAAAAATTTTAAATACATTAACGAATTCCACCAAAGTCACGCAGGAATTAACAGAAATGGCAATTGATTAAAGTTTCGAACTATGTTCCACGCTTGTTTTCCAAATCGCCACAATCTATTTTTTTTTATATTTTGGCTGCTATGTCCAATCTGAGGAACTATTCAACAGATTTGAAACAAATTTTGCAATATAGTCGAATCTGAAAGCACTGAATTAAATATAATTTCCTACTAGCCTATAAGTTTTAAATATAACACCATCTGAAAAAAGGTTTTTGAGAAATACTTAACATATTCCCAACAAATTTCGGAATTTTTGAATTACGTGGCAATTCACCTAAATGAAGCCAAATTCTATAATATAACAAAAGTTTTTTAATCCAAATTACGATCTGAAATGTTTTTGTTAATGGTGCCATATTTACAGACCCGTGAATGCTACACAAGCACTTGAATGTAATATGTGCTAATAGATTTCGTTCATACAATTTTTTGCGTTGCTATTAACTGAATGCATTCCGATACAAGCAAAACTTTAACACCACTACAAAAAGGTGGCACACTGGCTGGAAACGTGTGGCAATCTGATACATTATTTTCAACCTGTGTCATAAGGTAGAGATTGTTCTATTTAAAGGTTATACATTGCTGTCATAAGCTAATTTAAAGCTCAACGAGAGTTTAGAAATATGGCCATTTGCTGAGTCATGAATCTGTACAAGAAGTCGTGATGGTGCTTCGCCTACTTCATATGTTAAATAATTATTTTAACAAAAAATCTTCTGAAAAAAAGCATNCTCTTCTGAAAACAAGCATGTTTTTAGTAACAAGTGAACTTGTATTATTGAAAATATCCATAGACTCCATACTCAGGTAACTGTAGAACTATAAAATAATTCCTTGCGAAATAAATAATTTTGAAAGTAACGTACAAAAATTAATTAATTCTGAAAGAAACAATTCGGAAGTATGACTCTCACCTAAATATACACTTTTTAAGGCTGTCCACGGTAAACTGAGCACTTTTGAAAGCCCTGCTTAAGATCTAATTGTATCTATGTTGTGTATTTTTCCACCTTATGTAATATTAATAGTGTCTTGGGTCTCATCACTTTATTGACGCGTCGGTGAGGTGGAACCGTGAGATTATTATAAAAATAGATATTTTACNGAGTCATGAATCTGTACAAGAAGTCGTGATGGTGCTTCGCCTACTTCATATGTTAAATAATTATTTTAACAAAAAATCTTCTGAAAAAAAGCATGTTTTTTAGTAACAAGTGAACATGTATTATTGAAAATATCCATAGACTCCATACTCAGGTAACTGTAGAACTATAAAATAATTCCTTGCGAAATAAATAATTTTGAAAGTAACGTACAAAAATTAATTAATTCTGAAAGAAACAATTCGGAAGTATGACTCTCACCTAAATATACACTATTTAAGGCTGTCCACGGTAAACTGAGCACTTTTGAAAGCCCTGCTTAAGATCTAATTGTATCTATGTTGTGTATTTTTCCACCTTATGTAATATTAATACTGTCTTGGGTCTCATCACTTTATTGACGCGTCGGTGAGGTGGAACCGTGAGATTATTATAAAAATAGATATTTTACAAATCTACTGATTATTGCAATTAGATTAATTAAAAATTATAAAGCTAAAAAAAAAAGTTATTAGAAATGTTTACCTAACACTTTTAATTCGACGTTAAGACATTGAACTACTTACCCTCCATCGTTACCAACATAACTGGGCGTATGCTATTCAGTGAGCCCGTTAAAATACATGCAGGTAAGAGCGGCAATTTTTTTTCTAAGTCTGATTTCAAAAGTGTTTACTCAATCGCGAACAGCCTTTTAGTTGATGCAGTTGTATGAGTTTCAAAAAGAGCAGATTCTTGTCGCCATGAAGCTCACTAAACCTCCTGGCTGACAGTGGTGTGTAGGNTGTATGAGTTTCAAAAAGAGCAGATTCTTGTCGCCATGAAGCTCACTAAACCTCCTGGCTGACAGTGGTGTGTAGGATGTTGGCGTTCGTGCGTGCGTGCGCGGGCATATGTAAGTCTGACGTCGAGAATGTGACGTGTGTGCGAAACAATATGTGTGTTCTCTTTTTTTTGCCGTAGGTAAGGATGTCGTTCCGTCCTCCTCCCTCGAGGGCTAACCATGGCTGTGCAGCTGCCAAGACGTGAGTACACTGCACTGCTGTAATGCATTATTCAGGAAGCCGGACCCGCTTCTCCCCCTCCTGCCCTCTTTATTTTCTTTCCTCTCCCCCCCCC
>NQII01007707.1:0-87056 GCA_002778355.1 Clitarchus hookeri
TTCGCAGCCCGCGAGACAAGATATTTGCGAGAGGCAAGAAGTAATCCTGCTCCCCTGCTCCAGGTCAGCTGAATTTTGGATGAAGAAACGTTGACGATGTGTCGCCTGTTTGCGCTTCTACCGGTGAAGCAGCAATGCTTAGCGAGTTGCGGCACGCCAGATTCTAAGGGGATTGTGTGCATCTTTACGAGGTTTATGTCCGATTGGCTGGAGGTTATACAAATGGCTAAAAAGAGTTGTTAATTATCCTTGTACTACCCTCGTTCTTGTTCAACGCGGGGATGTGAGTCAGGCGCGTACATACAGGATGTTTTTGAAGTGAGTGCAGATATTTTGGGGGGATGCAAGAGGTCGTTGAGACGAGTGTTTTGATGTAATAAAACGCAAGACGCATATGCCAAGGCGAACCAGATTCAATACCCGGCTGGGTCACTCCCGGATTTTCGCTTGTTGGAATCGTGCTGAACGATGCCACTGGTTGNTGTGAGTCAGGCGCGTACATACAGGATGTTTTTTAAGTGAGTGCAGATATTTTGGGGGGATGCAAGAGGTCGTCGAGACGAGTGTTTTGATGTAATAAAACGCAAGACGCATATGCCAAGGCGAACCGGATTCAATACCCGGCTGGGTCACTCCCGGATTTTCGCTTGTTGGAATCGTGCTGAACGATGCCACTGGTCGGCGGATTTTCTCGAGGATATCACCTCAATCACCCTCATCGGCTCTCAAGACCTCGCTGTTAAAAGCCACCCAATTTTCTTTACCCTCACCCTTCACACTTACGGGGCCATGGTAACGCCTTCCACGTTTCCCGCATGCAAAATTCGAGCGTGGTTCCTTCGGGACTCAAACCCATATCGCCTCTGTGAGATGCCGGTGTGTTAGCAACGCGGAGGTGAAGTTGGTGGAAATGGTGGGTGTGGTAGGGTAACGGCAGACACTGTGGTGTGTGGTATCTGAGGCGCGGAACAGGCATGTTCCTCCAACGCCTTTAGGAAAATGTTGTTTATTATTTTTCACATTTATTCTTTTAAAAATTATTCATTCCGGAAATGAAAGGCAAAATATTTTAATTAATGTATCGTAAAGTCTTCAGATAAATACCTTTTTAATCTTATTTTGATAGGCAAGAAAGAACAGCATTTCAAACGTGCAAATTTAGTAAGCGTAAGATTTTATTTATATTTATTTATGCAATTATAAGATCTTAAATTATATTCTTCACAAACTTGCAACAATAGCCTAACATTAATATATTAAAAATTCTGGCGTATAATGACTGAATGGCAAGAGATGAATGCAATCGCACGTACACTTTAAGAATTTCGGAAATAGTTTTACTGTTTCTTAAAATGAAGTCAAACCCCTTATCTGGTTTTGTGCGCAGCTCGACGGAAATTGGGCAAATAACATTACAGGCTACTCCCAATGTTAAATGTTTGATTGAAGTATATGTAACAGTTATTAAAAGTGTTTTTCAAGGTATGCCCAAAACAATTTTGTAATTATAACTGTGTATTTTTTTACGGCCTGAGATACAATTACACTTAACTAATGGTTTATGCGGTTTTGCAGCAAAGTTAAAGAATACGCTATATTTAAACTTTAACAGAATAAATATTTATTGAAAGTGACAGATTTTTATCACCGCAGAGATTTAATAGATTTATGCTGTTGGCCTATTTTCCTTTCCTTAATACGATGAGGATAATGTGTTAATCCCAAATATTATTAAAATTACAATTATAATATTGAAATATTAATTTACTGTATTTGGATTATTATTAATATTTATTTAAAATTTTACACTAACTAATATAATGTTTTTAAGTGTCCCATAAATATATGTAAGTGTCAAAATGGATCTGAAACAAGTTAAAGATATTTACCTACCGTCAGACCAAATTAAGAAAGTTGGTAAAAGTCAGTACCTTATTTCGATTGTATTGTGAGAAGCAATAGTAAAGAAACTACAAAGGAAAGTTAAGCAGTAATCAGTTATACCCGTAAAGCAGCAACATCTACTAAGGGGAAACAAGTAAATAAAAAATAAAAAACTTATCCAATCAAAAGAATAACGGCAAACATATAATAAAAGTATCGGGGAAGGGATGCTCTTTCAATAGCTATAGCCCAAATCTTCTAAAATGAGAAAGTTTTCTCTTCCATTTATTAGGCACAAAATATAACATATTTTTAAAAGTTGATAAACTATTTTACTGCTTGAAGTAACATTTCAGTATATAAATTGGCTATATTTAATACAAGATAATACTAATTAGTAAAACCTTTTCTCATATGCTTAGTATTTTTCTTAAATTTAAAAAAACTTTGGAGAAACGTAAAAATCGTACGACCTGCTAAAGCATATGAAAATTCAACGGAAAATGTTATGTGTTTGAAACCAAAACATTCTCTTACTTCTCTGTCTTTCCAAGTGGGCCAAATACTAGTACAAATACTGTAAAACAGGATATTAACCAAAATAACTTTCGTAAAAATGTCGAAACAGTGCCAGTAGAGACTGAATTCATGCCGCACGTTAACACTATACATATGCTATGTAGCTCAGCCGCTGAACAATACCGCATTTACGTATTTTGTACATAAACAGATATGTGTATTACTCACACAAATATTTAGTGAATATATTCCCTTCCTTTACAAAAATTTCGTAACACAAATGTAACTAATGTTCGTTGAAGTAAGCAGAAATGTTACAAGAGCAGCCGAAAATATCTCCCAAAATATCGTTGCAACCAGCATACACCAGTAATTTGTTCTGATATAGCACTTTAACACGTCCTAGCAGCACATGCTACCAGCGGGTTTCTTTTCTTTTTAATTTCAGCATTTTTTTTGTGGCTCGCGTACGCTCCTGTGTCCCCCTTTTCCGGGCTGGCGGGACTATAAATAAAAGAAACTGCAGNTTTTTTTTGTGGCTCGCGTACGCTCCTGTGTCCCCCTTTTCCGGGCTGGCGGGACTATAAATAAAAGAAACTGCAGATAATTACAGCACTCCCTCAGGGCTGTAACTTGCGTTGACACTTTTAGCTTTGTGGCGATGTTTTAGTTGGGGAATTGCGAGTTTAGGGGGTGGGGGTGTTTCACTGCCCCACGCACCAATACATCCTTCAGACGGGACAGGCATATTGCGCTTGGCATTCGCATTGCGGTCATCTATGCCCCTTCTCAGCCAGCTCCTATTTATCAACCATTGCCTGTTTACGTCCATCTTCAACGACACAATCAAATAAAATTTAATTACAGATAAATTTGACCCACGCGACGTGTTACAAGAGTGAGTGAGTGAAGAGACTTGGGCGGTTCTTGACAGCGAGGTCTTGAGAGCCGATGAGGGTGATTGAGGTGAGTATGGAGCAGCGCCGGAATGAGAGGGTGGGGGAAACGGGAGATCCCGGAAAAAACCCGCCGACCAGCGGCATCGTCCGGCACGATTCCCGCACGCGAAAATCCAGGAGTGGGCCGGCCGGGGATTTAACCCGGGTTCGCCTTGGTCTAAATAGCAAGACGTCACAAAAATGTATAGTTTCAATAATGTTAAAATTTTCATCAGCAAAGATTTATTTTTCCATCATCTCCAAGAGAACAGCTGAAATGGTTTGTCGTAGCTGTATTTTTTTCGTAGGTCTGGAACAGGATTTTACAAGACACAGGAGTCACTTCTTGGCATAACTACGCAAAGCAACAAAACGTGAGAAAACCAGGTGTACAGACATTTTGCAGAAGCCAAGTCGCTACTATAAAATTTTTTTGCGTATTTCCTAACGGTAATGTTTCCCGCTCCTTCCAACTTTATACTTCAATTGCAGCTTCCCTCAAATTGTTCAGGAAATAGGAAAATCCGTAGTGAAATTCCTAAGTGTGTATATTAACGTTTCTGCTGGTTGAAAATGGAAAAATAACACCCGGACGCAATGGTTCCTCATTAATTATACAGGTTGTACACTGTAAATGATAATGATCACAGAGTCGTACACCTATGGACAGAGGCTACAGAGTGTCTCGAACAACAATGTCAGTGTACTGTGTAGCCGCCTTTAGCGACGATGCATTCCTGCAGCCCTACGTAGAGACGACCACAAAGGTGTCGGGTGTCATCTTGGGGAATAGTGTCCACGCTAATTTCACATTTTTTTGCAGTTAGTTGAGGTTTATTACTGGTATTGCAGGCGACACCCAACGCCGTCCCATTGTGTCTCGCACAGGTTCAATGGGGGACAGGTTGGGTGATCGTGCTGGCTGGGGGAGTTGACGAACACATCAGAGAGCGCGTTGGGTAACACGAGACGTGTGTGCACGGGCATTGTCCTTCTGGAAGAGTACATCTTCTTAGGAACGGCAACAAACTGGGCTGGATGATGTTCTGGATGTACCGTTCACTGTTCAGTGTTTCCTCAACAAACACCAGCTGTATACTGTCATTGTAGGCTATTGATCCCCAGACCATGATGCCAGGAATTGGTCCTGTATGTCGCTGCCGTATACACTCTGGTTATTGCTGCTCTCCTGGTCGACGCCGCACTCGCAAACGACCGTCACTGGCGCCAAGACAGAAAGAATCTGCTCTCATCACTAAACACAACTCCACGCCATTCATCCCTACAGTTGCGTGATTCGCGACACCATCCGATGCGAGCTGCAAATTGACGAGGTGCCAGAGGAAGCCTGGCGAGCGGCACCCTTGATGGTAGCCCAGCGTCCAGCAAACTGTTGATGATGGTCCTAGCTGACATTCTGGGTGCAACAGTAGCCCTAATCTGTGCNATAATACATCCTTCAGACGGGACAGGCATATTGCGCTTGGCATTCGCATTGCGGTCATCTATGCCCCTTCTCGGCCAGCTCCTATTTATCAACCATTGCCTGTTTACATCCTTCTTCAAAGACACAATGAAATAAAATTTAATTACAGATAAATTTGACCCACGCGCCGTGTTACAAGAGTGAGTGAGTGAAGAGACTTGGGCGGTTCTTGACAGCGAGGTCTTGAGAGCCGATGAGGGTGATTGAGGTGAGTATGGAGCAGCGCCGGAATGAGAGGTCGGGGGAAACGGGAGATCCCAGAAAAAACCCGCCGACCAGTGGCATCGTCCGGCACGATTCCCACATGCGAAAATCCAGGAGTGGGCCGGCCGGGGATTGAACCGCGGTTCGCCTTGGTGTAAATTGCAAGACGTCACAAAAATCTATAATTTCAATACTGTTAAAATTTTTATCAGCAAAGATTTATTTTTCCATCATCTCCAGGAGAACAGCTGAAATGGTTTGTCGCAGCTGTATTCCTNCCAGGAGAACAGCTGAAATGGTTTGTCGCAGCTGTATTCCTTTCGTAGGTCTGGAACAGGATTTTACAAGACACAGGAGTCACTTCTTGGCATAACTACGCAAAGCAACAAAACGTATAAAACCAGGTGTACAGACATTTTGCAGAAGCCAAGTCGCTACTATAAAATTTTTTTGCGAATTTCCTAACGGTAATGTTTCCCGCTCCTTCCAACTTTATACTTCAATTGCAGCTTCCCTGAAATTGTTCAGGAAATAGAAAAATCCGTAGTGAAATTCCTAAGTGTGTACATTAACGTTTCTGCTGGTGGAAAATGGAAAAATAACACCCGGACGCAATGGTTCCACATAAATTATACAGGTGTTAACTGTAAATGATAATGATCACAGAGTCGTACACCTATGGACAGAGGCTACAGAGTGTCTCGAACAACAATGTCAGTGTACTGTGTAGCCGCCTTTAGCGACGATGCATTCCTGCAGCCCTACGTAGAGACGACCACAAAGGTGTCGGGTGTCATCTTGGGGAATAGTGTCCACGCTAATTTCACATTTTGTTGCAGTTAGTTGAGGTTTATTACTGGTATTGCAGGCGACACCAAACGCCGTCCCATTGTGTCTCACACAGGTTCAATGGTGGACAGGTTGGGTGATCGTGCTGGCTGGGGGAGTTGACGAACACATCAGAGAGCGCGTTGGGTAACACGAGACGTGTGTGCACGGGCATTGTCCTTCTGGAAGAGTACATCTCCTTAGGAACGGCAACAAACTGGGCTGGATGATGTTCTGGATGTACCGTTCACTGTTCAGTGCTTCCTCAACAAATACCAGTTGTATACTGTCATTGTAGGCTATTGATCCCCAGACCATGATGCCAGGAGTTGGTCCTGTATGTCGCTGCCGTATACACTCTGGTTATTGCTGCTCTCCTGGTCGACGCCGCACTCGCAAACGACCGTCACTGGCGCCAAGACAGAATCTGCTCTCATCACTAAACACAACTCCACGCCATTAATCCCTACAGTTGCGTGATTCGCGACACCATCCGATGCGAGCTGCAAATTTACGAGGTGCCAGAGGAAGCCTGGCGAGCGGCACCCTTGATCGTAGCCCAGCGTCCAGCAAACTGTTGATGATGGTCCTAGCTGACATTCTGGGTGCAACAGTAGCCCTAATCTGTGTGACAGTCGCCATGCGATCAGCAACGGCTGCTCATCTGGTGCGGCGGTCCAGGTGGGAATAATCCGTATGCGGCTGCCGTCCGGGCCAAGGTTGACGAGCACGTGCACCATCGTTGGACCACCGGCACCTCCAATGATGCGCGCAGACACTTCACGTTCTACGCGATGGGAAATTCTTCGAAAGGACCATCCAGCCTCTCTCCGGCCCTAAATAAGCCCTCGTTCAAAGTCCGTTAATTGCATGGAGTGTGGTCGTCTATGCCATCGTGACTGCACACAGACCGATGCTTGAAACAACAGACTACTCTTTCACCGAGTCAACTACATTTGTATTGGGCTCAGCGGTGTTATGCATAGTACGCGGTTCCTACTCTGTCCACAGTGCAGCGCTGTTAATCATTGCATGTACTGCGCTCTATCAGTGCCCCATGTGCATATGGCGTTTCTCTCTACGACACTGCTTCAGTGGTGTTAATTTTTCAATATCCACCGGTTTATGTATAGGTTAAAATATTGAATATATATATTTGCAGCCAAATACATGGTAAAATTTTCATACTATGTATACGTTAAATAATTATGTATATTAACAACCAGATGCATGGTAAAGTTTCCACACTGTAAAGGTTCACACTGAGGTCTGCGTATATTGACTGGAATTTATGAAAACCTAGAGTCGTCTGAACACTCCACCACATGAACACCAGCTCTATTGTTCTATGCATGTTCACATAGCAGTGTCCTGTTGCTCAAACATCACACCGGACATGCTTACCATCGCTGACAAGTTTCATTATTGGCTGACTGCTGGCCAGTAAACCGGCGAGCTGACTCTGCCCCAGTTAAAGTGACTTGACATGTGTAACACGGTATGCAATCAATCCTGTTCATTTCCGTAATTCAATAATTGTTCAAATTTTTGTTTGCGAAAATGACAACAGATATTACGTAACGTCATTGCTACGTCAATATACAAACTTGCGAAGCAACTAAGCATACTCAAAACAATTTTGTCTTCCAAGGACAACGAAATTCGCCACACAACGTTGTCCAAGCCGGACTTGGGAATATCCTTCAAACTGTCAAAAATTCCATTTCAGATCCGGCAGTTCACTAAAAAAAAATTTTTCTGCTTGTGCTTGAAAAATAGAACTTTAATGTATACTGCCAGGTTAAAACAGCAGAAATATAGTCCGCAAGAAGTGATTCATTACACAATCTATATATGTATAAAAGCGAGCAACCGTCGTTAGTAATAAAAAAAGTATATTGTTACTGTAGTGCAGGGAACAGTTCTTGTTAGTTAGCGATACTGAATGGTATCAGGTAGTGCACTTTCAACAGACAATGTATAAGCGACGTTCAGACTGTGCCTTCGGACGGAGTGTAAAATGCTTAGCGACAACCGCTGTCCAGAAAATATGTTCAGAATTTTAAGAATATTCGCTCATGTATTTATGCATTGGCCAGTTTGCGATTCAGACCGACATGGGATATATTCTGCGCTGATCTCTAAAGATTTTCCTACGTAACGTTTACGAACGGCTCTTCTCTGAGCTTAACAAAAATCAAGTTCCAGTTGCAATTTTCTCGAATGCAGTCTCGTAATCTTAAAAGCAGCAAACAACCAAAGTGTGTATTGTAATTTTCTGCAGTTTCGAGATTGAATTAAACGCAGTTCACATTTCGACGAGTCAGTCTCAGACACTCCAAACATTACATGGTAAAAACGTTTCTACTCTCATAGTTTATGACTCATTCAGCTGGATAGGACTTTTTAGGTTTTTCGCGTAAATATGTATAGTTTCGTGCGGTATACCTTATGCAACTGCACTCGTCAGGTTATCTATATTACTTCTTGTTGTGAAGAAGATAAAAAATATAAATTGAAAGGTAGTCAATTTTCAGTGGTTACGTTCAAGTACTCTATTTTAAGATATGATAGTGTGTTGGTGTTTCATTGTTATTACATTTCTCCCCATTCATAACGAAATTAAAGTAAATTTTCTATGCCATTAAACAAATATAGCAGACATCAAGACGGTGGCTTGAATTTTTATGCCAACCGCAGATGTAAGGCAAAAGGCAAATATTTCTACGGCCCCTCTGCTAAGCCAACTGTCGACACTATTTAAATACGTTAAATTTTGAAAACTCTACAACCACAAACATTTTAAACTGACAGGAAAATTTATTTAAGAGAAATCATGTATATAAGCTGGTTGTTCTGAAAATCACTGTCATTGGGCAAATGAGGAATTATAAATAAATTCGGAAGATATTAATTCGGAAACAGGATGTAAATATTATCTTGCATATAACAATTTATTTAATTTAATTTCTGTGATTCTGTTTTGAATACTTACTTTAATAGCACAAAAGTACAGCATTAGGACAACTTTCTTTTTTTCTCCATTATCACGAAAGCCTTTATAAGAGTACTGCCGAGTTAGCTCGTGGATTTTCATTTTCTACAGAAAAGTATTATTGGCAAAGAAACCCCGCGTTGGAATCGCCACTAATGCTCACTGCATCTTCGACGTGCTGAGCAGCCATTTTATAGTTCATTATTCTGGCATGCGTCCCTGTACGTGGGTTTACAAGTACCTACCTTCCCTTGGCGCGGTGCCTGCAAAAATTAACTTTCAGTTTGCTTCACATCGCCCTCAATCCAACATGTGATAAAAAAAAGATTCCTGCNCCCTGTACGTGGGTTTACAAGTACCTACCTTCCCTTGGCGCGGTGCCTGCAAAAATTAACTTTCAGTTTGCTTCACGTCACCCTCAATCCAACATGTGATAAAAAAAGTGTCCTTCTGCTAATCGTATTTGCTACCCATTTCTTTTACTTCTACATTTACTTTTTTTTTAACGGTTTTTGACATTTTGTTGGAGAATGCATTGTACGTGACCATCAGAAATGTATATACATCCGAAAATACGCTACGGCCCACTATGGCTACCACTATATCGGATAAATGGGTAGAACTGATTTAGAAACAACACACAAAACAAAACTGCGAAACATAAATTTAATCATTACGGAAACGTACAAATACTGCATGAAGCAAACGGTGCCCTACCGAAGCAGTTTCAATCCCCAGAAGAAGAGGAGGAATAAAACTTTTTCAAAACATTTCAGACTGCACATCGAAGTGTTTTGTTATGGAAATCATCTGAACACAGAGAAATTTTGAAAAATATGTTGCTGTGAACTGGACACTAAAAATACCACGTGTATTATTAATATAATGCCCAGAGCCTGATCACTTTGTACATACGTCGGTCAAGAGAAAATGTGAAAAAATTGAATAGGTAAATATTTAACAAATTTGCTGATTATTACACTTAAAGCATTAAAAAAATAGCAAAATAAAAGATTTTTGTATTTACAAGTGTTACCTAATACTTCAATTTTAACGTTGATACACGGAGCTACTTGCCCTCGGCGCATGCAAGTCAGTGTGCCCATTATGATATAAGCGGATAGCAGCTGCGACGGTTGACGAAGGATGATTTAAAAATTGTTAAATCAATTTTGAACTATAGTCGGCAAACTGCGGGAATACTGGTGGCACGAAACCAAGGAGTGCTTGAGGTAGTCGCAGACAAACTCCGGACACTGCGATCGGTCCACGGGACATTTCGGAGTTGAAAAGAGTTCAGAAAGATAAACAAACTTTACAACTGATAAATGTATTAGCTGTTCGCGGTTAGTTGAGAAATTTTGGTAGTCCTGCTTAAAATATACTTTTCTCCTCGTTTCGTATCCTTCCGCCACATGTAAAACTAACGTTGACTTTATTCATGCGCCAGTCAAATGAAAACGAGATAATTGTTAGGAACACACATGTGTTAATTCGTACTCTAATGTGCGTAAATCAATACAACACAGACATAAGTTGTCTGCAACGTAACATCAATACTTGCAAAAAATTTCTGAAATCGCTGCCAACTTAACTGCGAGCATGTATGCTGGTGAATACTTTAACGTGCAGTGATTTTTATTTTCAAGGGTAGATATTTTTAAGTGCTGAATTTACCGTGAGCAGACCTTAGGAAATAGAAAATTTTACTACGAATTCGCTGAATAAACGAAGTTAATTATTTTACTGGGTGGTGGGATAAAATATGTTATCGTATTAACTATATAGTAATATTTTATGTAGCATCGAAAAAAAATCGAATTGGTTTAAATTAGTCAGTTTGAATGTGACAACCACATATAGTAAAATTATTAATGAAACACGTAGACTTGAACAGAAATCATTACAATAAAATTGTATAAACACTTTTCATTTAAAAAAAAAATGTATATGATATAGTTACCGTAATTAGAAATTGCGTATTTAAAAATGTCTTGGTAGCCCCATTTTATTCTCATTGGATTAAAAAATGTTCCTCGGTCTGGACTGAGAAAAAAAACTGCCCTTCCTCAATCTTACACTGCTTGGCGGCGCCAAGCCGTGTCTCAGACCTGACCAATCCAGAGAGCGAAAGTCGATAGCTCGATAGCTTTCCAGAAAGAGCCCCCTCCCCCAGCACCCACGAGCTTGCTTGTTCGTGGGGCACCCTCCCCGCCTCGCCGGTCGACCTCCGCGCCGAAATCTCTTTATCTCTTCAGGGAAGTCACCGGAGCCGAAGCCGTTCCGCCACGTAACGACACGCCGTTCGCCGGCAGCCCTGATGGTCGCCGCCGCCCGCCGGCGAGAGCGAAATGAGGAATCGATATCAGCAGCGCTCGACCTGACCGGGGGGTCAGGCGGAGCGCTGCTGATCGTCGTCGCCGATGAATTATTTCATGTTTTCATGCGAGTCGGCGCCGCGGCTAACTGCACGCTGGACACCTTCTGCGCATGCGCCGTGCCGGCTGCGTGGAGCTCCACATCCACACGCTGGGTGGCGTTCCGAAACGTCACTCTGTTAAGGTAACAGCGAGTAACAGCTGAGGGAAGCAAGAGTACGGTTCATTCTATTCAGGTTACGAACAAAACGGCTTTTCTTACGGGAGAGTTTCGCACAGGAAAAATTTCCGCTGCTAGGTGCACCATGTTCCAAACAGGTCACTTCCAATTAAAATTTTAAGCTACGTGACTAATGAAAGAGAAAGATTTTAATTAGTTGCGTAGTTATTTTATATTTTATTTATACCTATTGCAATTGTCTTGTTTTTAACGTAGAAATTAGAGAAAATCCGGTACACGTGCTTGCTTAATGGCAAAAACATTTTAGTTGCCAAACTAAAAGCATTGAGCTTCCCAACCTGAGTAGAATATACCTTAGCAAGAGTAAACGTGCTTTTGGAACGAACATGATGTAAATAACATTCCATGTTTACAAGAATGTACTGATTAAGCAACCAATGTAAATTCCAAAAGATATTTATAACTTTCTCGAAATTATTTCTTTTCCAAAAAGAAAATCAGTTATATACATAAACAGTTTTACCTAAAATAAGTTAATCGTAAACATTATGTCTAAAAATGCAGCCTTTATACAAGTTAACTTTTAAATAAAAATACTAAGTTTTTCACTTGTCATTTGTAATTTTCGCGTGTGTTTTTGTAATCAAAATGTCCACATTTCTTTTTTAAGTTGTATTTAATTCTACTAAACTTCCCACCATTTTCAGTCTAGCCATTCGTTTCTCGTTGAAATAAGTGCGTGTAAAAGTTTTACTCCGGCAAGATTCTCACAGTAATTTTATTACTCAGAAGTTTTGGGACTTTGCCGTGAGCAAGTAAGACTTTTTCTCAATGTGATTTCGGACAGCCAAAGAGAAAAGTTTATTCGCAGAGTAACGTATTGGAACACCGCCCTGAGAGGGGTGGTGGGGGGGGGGGCTCTCTGCTGCTCTGAAACAAGTTTCCCACGCCCGAGAATGGACGGCTTTTTTTTATCAACAGTACTAAACTGTAAACAATTTTGTAGTAAACTTCCTAAACTTTAATGCAAGTTTTTAAGCTGTACGTTGCATGTAAATACTACCATATACTGCAAATATAGGAATGTTTAGCACCGCTACTGAGCATAATTGGTAACTTCCCTATGCCCTGAGTAAACGCGGGAACGCTACCATTGGTGTATTGGAAAAAAAACTTTATCACCCACTCTTTTTCACAATACGTTTACATTAGTGTGATATATTTGCAAACAATTTCTTAGAGTGTGTCGCGCGTCTTGGACCAGTTGTTAGCAAAATTAATTGATCGATAACTGGCACCGATCGACGTTGAGCATTTTAGCATACCCCTTCCCACCAATCTCCTCTACCAGTATTTCAAACACCCTTATTAGAGACTATCATTTCCCATCCTCTGTTCTAGTAAAACTCTTTTCTTTTACTTCATAAATTACATAAAATTTCGCTATCATTTTCAGTCGAGTATTTTTTTACGGTGTCTTTACCACCCCTACTCCCTTTGTATATCAGTTTGGGTTAGTGTGGTAAGTAACCTTGACCCTAATGGTGGTCTTGTTTGCGCAAAACCAGTGAAGCCGAGAGCATGTGCATTTCTAGTTGGAATTTCTCCTGCATGCCTCTGTGTAAGAGGCTATGCTCTGAGACGCACTTAGGTACAATCCCTACACAGCCCTGTTAGTTTTAGGGTAAGTTAGAAAATAATCGAGGTAGGTGGGGCTTGACGTCTCGGCGACAGCGAGGTCATTAAAACCCGGGTAAAGTTGCTCAAAGATGCAGGAACAGTGAAGGCCTGTGGTGACGAACCATCACGGCATTCGTCTGGAGTGATCTCGGAAAAAAAAACCTCCATGGAAAACCAACCGAAAATCTATCCTGGGTCCTCTGGAACGAAAGTCCAGCGTGTTAGCACTGTGGGCTACCTCGCTCGTTCGCGGTAACTGGCAACGTCGTTGTAAGGCAATGCTACCGTGGGCTGTGCAGCGCAGTGTGTAACGGAGACGTGCTTCTGAAATACGACATACTCTCGTGACCCGTGACGCCACTGCAAACGTTCGGAGCAGTGCAGTGCAGTGCAGTGCAGTCTGGTGCAGACGGAGTTCGCCAACTTTCAACTCTTCGTCGCGTCGGCAAGATGACGAGCATCTCCAGGGTGTACGTGATTCCTCACTAATAGCTGCGTCACGAAGAACGAGCCGATGAAATGCAAGCTCGATATGCGTAGGCGCAGACAAAGCCGGGAAACCATGTGATTATCTCGTTTGACTTAGGAAGTTAGCGGCGTGCAGTCGCACACAAAATGAGGCCCAGCAATTAATCGTTCTCCAATTTAACTTCCAAGTCAAATAAATTTCCTAACCGAGACTGTTCCCTGCAGCTATTCGCATCTCGAACACTACTAAAGCAGACTGCAAGTACTTCCGGCCTGAGTTATGATAAAACCTTAAAATATCGTCCTACTTCTTTTTACCACAACTATACAAATTGTTACAAAAGAAATATTTTACGAACAAAGAATGATTTATTTACTTAAAAAGGAGGGGAAAAAAGTAGCTCCTTGATGAGACGTGCACGTAGATAACACGAACACGCGTCTGTAAAGCAATCGTCCTGCCACCTATAGCAAGTCAAAGAAGTTAATTTAGTCAGCAAGGCATCAGCTTTTTACGCTAGCACGCAGAGAGCAGACGTTCAGCACTGCAGTAGGCACCAGCATGGTGTCGGCAGTTACCATCAGCCTGTTTAAGTAGAGCCCTGGTGAAAAAAGCGGCGCGCCAGGGCTTTGGAGGTAGCGTGACGCTGCGGTGGTTTCGGAACGCTTCCCGCAGTTCGAATGTGAACCAGATTCGCCAACCACTCGGAAAATTCGGATCCCTTGAGTGGGAGGCGCTTTGAACTTCTTCTACTAACTCTCTCTCTCTCTCTATCTCTCTCTCTCTTTCGCCCTCTATGGCGAAATTTTAATGGAACTAGGGCACAGCCAAGTTACGGAAATCAATATTGGTTTATAATTACGGGTCTATTGCAGAACGTGGCATAAAAAAAACACCTACTTCGTTGTTTGACTAGCGTGATGTTGGACAGTTCTGCTGAAAATTTGTGAGTGTGGTTGTTTAAATGCTTTCGAGGTACGGCCCAGAAAATACATTTGTCCTTAACTTGATATATTGTAGAGTTATGAGTTGCAGGCATTTGTCTACCGAACTATATGAAAAGTACTTATTTGTCTAAAAGTCATACGAGTTAGAATGTTTTAGTTAGTGGGAAATTAAATTGGTTTCGTTTGTTTATACGTACTAGAAGTACTGGTGTAGGCCTAAATGTTATATATCACTGTTACCAACAATTTTCAGTTTTACTTGATAGAATAATCGATACTTGCCACAGGGCGGAAAGATATATGATAATCTAATAAAGGTAACAAACAAGGTTTTTGAAAGCGTTGACTATTAACCAGCTGTAATTTCAAATGTGGAGGAAGGATGGGGAGAGGAGAGTGGCGTGGTGACAGCAACTTATAAAATTAGGTGAAAACGTTGGTGCATGTTGGTGCATCATTCGCCTTCGGTATTTTCGCACAGATCGCTGTTCTGATAAAAGTGAAAAAATTATCTCCAACTGGCAAGATGTGATAGTGAAAGAAGTTGGCAGGGGAATTTTCTGTGGACTGACGATCACAAATTACTTATATTGATAGTGCACATAATACATTTTCAGTACGTGTGGACAGATCACTTCTCAAACACCAGTGGAAGATGATATTGATTAGTAAGAAAATAAAATTATAGGCTGGCGAAAACTTCTCCTCGACAACATATAGTAAGCCTGCAGCATTCTTGAGAGTGCGTGTGCCATTCACAGGTAGTATTTATCAAGTGTACAAGTGTACACTTATGTGTACACTTACTGTACTATCATGTATACAAGTGAACAAACTGGTATTCAGCGGTAGTAACTCCCAAGTTGGCAGCGATTCCCTAGTTTGCAGCAAAGATGCGAGTGTTTACAAAAAAAAAGTGTGAAAAAAAATAGATTCGTATGCTAGTGTGAACGACGAACGAATAGGTGGGAAAAACGTGGCCACAGTCATAAATTTCTGTTTTATGGCTTGTACAAATTTGGTGATAATTGAATTAACTGCCTATTTATTTTAATTTTTATAGTACGATGATACTTTAGTGTCGTAAGGTTGCAAGTGTCGAAGAAAGTTACGTTCCTCTGTCGTATATGTACAGATTTGGTCTTCAGGGTATAACTGCTCGTTCGGGAAGTGATCTTTTGGAATTGTGTTTTTTCCGTATACGTCATAACACTGGTGTCCCTGTATTTAGAAGCTTGGCTGATATGGATCCCCGTGATATAATTTGTTGGAAGACTGTGCCGGGTCACTTTACACGGCACCTTTGAAGGGCCCCGACAGGTATAAGTCAGAGGGGTTAAGGTTGGGTGATCAGGCGGATCGTGCAACAGGCCTTCCTCATCCAATCTATCTGCCGGTACCATCTCCGCAACGACGATTTCACTCTTCCCGGTTTGCTTCCCATCTTTCATGCTTACCGTACCTTGTTTGTTCAGCTTTTCAATCCATGTCCTGTTGCTCTAATTGCAGTGTTGCCGTACATTTAAAAGTATTTCTGTACACTTCCGGACATGTTTTAATATACATTTTTTATTTTTCGTTTCCCTTTCAGGAATTACCTCCTGAAGTTTGTCCTCATGTTCGTCCTCGCCCTTTTAAAGTAATGATTTAATTACATAACGAGGCTTGTTTGTTAAAACAGTCACACCAAATTTTTATTTAATTTGTTGCAAGTAAATATGTGCATCAGATTACCGCATATGTTACCTATTCAGAATGTAATTAAATGAAAAAATTGGTTGAATTCCAAATTTGTTGTTATACTATTAGCGCAAGTTCTTATTTCAAACAATTGTAATGAAGACAGTGTATGATTTCTGCACCTATTCGGATACAGGGTTTGCTAGGCAAAACGCATATTTCTCTCGTGTGCAAATCGATTATTCAGGATGAAGCAACTGACAATTGAGGAATCTACTTTTGTTCCTGAAAAGTTATCTGATGATGAAGAATAAACGAACAAGTCAACATAAATTGGTTTTAATTGAAATGGATATATGTTTTCTTTTACAATCATATAATCGTATAAACAATAGCACTGAAGCGAATGATTTACTAACAGCCACGGCCCATAAATCAAATAGAAACAGTAGTTACACTCATAGAATAGAGTCTAGAAGTTAAAAAAAATTAGTGAAATCATTTGAAAGACTGGACATCTCAAAAATACCATTTCTGGAAAAAGGAATCCTTTTTGCCTGATAACGAGTTGAAACGCTGCCAAGAATCGCGAAGTGTAACACCATTTCTCTCGGCGATACAAAACATTATGCCATCCTCCGGAGCGGAGCGCTATCTTACGGAACGGTGTTCTGATGTATCAACTCGTATATAAGTAAAAAAAGATGTTCCATTGAAAATAACTCTGCAAAATATCTTTCCCTTGAATATCTTTACCTTTTAAACGCTGAATACATACTGGCCTCCACGATCAGAAAGTGTTACACGTGCATTTTACCAGGATCACTTTGAACAAGTACGTAATGTAGGAAACATTGTTTGATTATACTTTGACACCAAAATTCAACCTCACTAATATTTTTACTTACTAAATGCATTTAATAAAATACGTATATAATCGTTCGATTTAAATTTCTAAATCAACTGCAGCGTAACATAATCAAGCATAATCTGAATATTTAATATAAATGTTTTAATTTTTGTATTCAGAAAACTTAGAAACATATATATATATAGGTCGTCTCGCAGCAAACGTATCACGAAGTTTCAAAATGACTATTTTAATACCTCAATCTGCCCTATGCTGCCCATTTATATGATTATCAGAGGACGTTTACTCAAACATTTACTTCCAACCCTAGAACAGAATCGGTGACTTGCATTTTATTAACGCCTAGACATGAAACGTTTAGTAGGCCATGACTAAAGTACATTACTGAAAGCAAAAAAACATACTTACAAGCATTAACTCTAGTCGTAACTCTACTCCTCTCTGGGGTTGAAAACATCAGATTTATAAGCATATATGAACAGCATGTTTTAGTCTTGTAGCGAAAGACATTAGCTTATACTGTCACGTTTCCAGAAGGCGAATGTAAAACGCTAATTAAATATGTACCAGTTTAACTAGAAGCCGATTACCTCTATCGATGTAAGGCCTCAAACTAAAATATAGATCTACGTTACACGTAAAACATTAGTAACACAGTCACTATATCACCGCGTTAAATAGTTCATTTAACGCCTGGCAGTAACAAAATGAGGTGATAAATTATTGACATGTCCTGCACGTAATCGATTTAATAAACAGGTAGCAATGTCCACCGCTATAGATATGCTCATTTAGTGAGAATAAACGTTCCATTAACCAAACCAAGCCTATTAATACATAAAACGCCATCGGCCTGTAACCATTTCCCGATACCGGGCAGACCGCAGATCGAGATATTGAATCAATCAGCGAGATGTACCCTCACGTGCCACTTGACAACGGAAACCAACAATACAGTACGTGCCACAATTGCAGTTCAACCGAATCTGCTGCGAATGTACTGTTACCTTAAACTGTATACATTTTTTATTGTTAAATTCCTACACTGACAGAAAGGCCAACAAAATATTTGTTTGCAGTGGGCAAAAAATATATTTAGTTGTTACGAGAGAATATTTTGTTGAGTACACAAAACTTTAAAAGCTAGAAATTTAATTGTGTTCGTCTATTAAAATATAAGTTTGAATAAACAAAACCTCTGTGTTGGGCCGAAATAAATTGGACTGCCAACAAAATATTTTGTTGAATGAATTGCATATAATTT
This sequence comes from Clitarchus hookeri, assembly GCA_002778355.1. Classification (NCBI taxonomy): domain Eukaryota; kingdom Metazoa; phylum Arthropoda; class Insecta; order Phasmatodea; family Phasmatidae; genus Clitarchus; species Clitarchus hookeri. The sequence continues at coordinate 18,325 of NQII01007707.1, forward strand.
TTTGTCCACTCATTTAACTGCCTTCTTTTGAAAATACAGTTCGGGTGTTTGTTTGCTTTCGTTGTGACAATTAGGGTAGTAACGGTGTTTATTACTGCATTTAGTGATGCTTAATAATGATATAAACATCCTTATGAAACAAGTTCTACAAAATCGAAATATGTATTTCCGCCTGTTGCCCAGTAATTGAATTGTATGTTTTTTTTAAAAGCATTCCGATTTTGGCTGTAGTCACTTCAGCTGATGGCGCTAGGGCGTAGCTTTCGGACGCATTTGAATAAAGTTTGAATCTCGGTTCAGCTTAGAATTTGTTTCATGCTAACCGAAACTGTTAATGTATGTGGAGCCAAACAAATCTTCAGTTGCACTAACCAAAGCTTTGCTGGAAGCAATTAAATAAGAGCAACAATATAATTAGGTTTCAACAACAACATCTATCATTGCCCCTATACAAAGAAATAATTTGGTTTCGCCAAATAAACATTATTTGATCCAAAAAAAACCTTTTTCTCAGTGTAAACTGCAACAGAAGATGTTAACCTACACGTTGTATGGAAATAATACCACACATCCCGCTGCAAATATAGGAACGTTGATTGTCGCAACTATACAACTCAGTAACTTCCCTACGAATTCGATTCATTCGTGAACAAATGTTGGAGCGCCACCATAATATATGTACTGGAAAGGCGTGTACCATTCTTACTATAGGCTGTTTGTTCACTATTAAGTTAGTATTTTTGAAATTAACCTTTGAAAAATGCCACTTACCCTCTCTGTGTATATTTTAATGGGCAAACAGACTGGCAAGCGCCTAGTAAAGTTGGTTACGACGGAGAGAAAATAGTTCCATGTATTAACGTACAATTAAAAGTGTACGGTAAATATCAGTGAATAGTGAAATTATTTCTTCTGTGGTCTGTTTTTAAATGTATGTGAGTGTAAGAATAAGCAAACATTTCTAAAAAATATTTACCTTTCTAATAATTTCACAGTTTCACTCGGTCGATGCTTGTATAATGTGATGATGCCCATGGAAATGTTAATTTTGTTTAGGATGGAGGAATACACAATGTGGGTACAAGTAGATCTCTAGCAGGGCTTTCAAAAGTGTTTAGTTTACGGTGAACATCCTATAAACGTGTACACTGATGTAGAACATTTTCGAATAAAGTCTTAAAGTGCATTATCGGCGCAACACTAAAGCTTTTCAAAACAAATAAATAACACACTATGTTAGACTGTTCGCCAGTAATTGAGCACCTTTTAAAACTTGCTTGAGATCTATTTTTCCTCTACTTTTGTATCATTCCATCATGTGTAAAATAAAATCGTCATAGACCGTCTCACTTTATTCATACGACATCTAAAGGAAAAATAGAATTTTTAGGAAAATAAATTTGTTGATAAACTATAAATCATGCTTGTGTGTATGAAACAATGAATACAGGTACTAGTAGCCGTAAATTTAAACATTACATTCGCAATAAAACGTTCAGTTGTAGAAGTTGTTTCATTGATTCGTTCCTAATTCAATCGGGTGCCCGTCTGCTAGTGTGTACTGTAGCGTATGTGTAGTTACGGCCAGTATATGTTTTCGAAAGATGTTTTCAAAGGTACTCATTTTATTATGAACAGCTTTGTAATGTTACAATATAAATGCAATTAAAATTCCTTCATGTTCAACAGCAATTTTGATGGATTGTCTTCAGAGGTGTGTACACAAAGTGAACGCTAAAACTGGATAGACTGAGGTAGAATAAACGGTCTGTATGATATACATATACGAGTTTATATAGATAAGAAATAAAATAATCTTAATTTATAACTGGTTTTTNAAACGGTCTGTATGATATACATATACGAGTTTATATAGATAAGAAATAAAATAATCTTAATTTATAACTGGTTTTTTTATGCTTTTATTTTTACAGTAAGACACATTTATCAGGTGTAGTTAGAAAAAAAATAATTGAAACACGGCCTGGAAGNTATGCTTTTATTTTTACAGTAAGACACATTTATCAGGTGTAGTTAGAAAAAAAATAATTGAAACACGGCCTGGAAGTAGTTCGTTATCCTTTACACATTGAAAAATACCTGACACTTGGTTATAACGACCTAACACTTTGGTTAGAAAATCAGGGTCTTGTAATGTGAAAATATGGCCACGCAGTGCTAGTTTATAACGATTATCTTTCCACAAACTCTGTTCAGATGCGGATGAAAATCAGGTCGTCGGCTAGTTTGTTGTTAACGGTTCCCCAGAGTACAAGTACAATGTATGGCGTCTCTTACACCAGGTCAAATTATAACCTTGTAAGTGGATATAGTACGAGCTGAATCTGCAAAGTTTTCCAAGCTTCTGGAATTATGATGCCCTGTCCTAGAATTTCTCGTGTACTGAATCCTCTTGGAGTCGACGTCAGAACCTCTCGTAAAAAAAAGCGTCGGTGATACCGGTGTGAAAGTACAGCCTGTCACTCCGGTTTGCAACTATGTGGCGTCGGCAGATTCTCGCTTGCTACCAAATTCATGTGGACAAAGCCAGTCTTTACGTCTTTAATTGCTCACACGTGCCCTACATAATTTTGGTATTATAATGATTCGCTCTCTTACGAAGATCTAAACTCTCTTTAAACCCATCAGAAGGCACACGCAAGCCGCAAATTTCCGACCTAACAGAAACGCGAATAAAACTCTTGTCGAGTCTCTCATTCGTAATCTAAAATTATTTTTAAAAAATGTAATCAATACTAACATGTTTCTTACTTTGGAAAGGTTAGATGGATAACAAAGCATATTCGATCATTGAAAAAAAAAGAAGAATAAAAAGAATGTTGCTCGTACAATTTTGGATAAATGATTGCTAGTGCACGTATTTTCACGGAAATGTCAGCTCATACGAAAAACTGTTATAGTGCGAGTAACACATTTTATTTTTTATTACGAAATAATTTCTTGAAAGAAGAATATGATTTTAAATTTTTCGTAAATAAAAAAAGGTATTCAAAATTTTAAAAATTGCTGAATCGTTTTAATTTTTTATGATTTCTTAAATACCTTCTTTAATCGCACGGTTTGTGTGTGATATTCCCGTAGAATATACGTATATATGATGTAAACGTCTCTGATAAAGTGTTTTACTATGTTGNGGTTTGTGTGTGATATTCCCGTAGAATATACGTATATATGATGTAAACGTCTCTGATAAAGTGTTTTACTATGTTAATAAATATGTTAAGTTTAATTGAGTGTTAAAAAATTTATGATATTAATTGGGTGATGACAAATATCCTGCAATTCGGAAATTATGACGGAAGCAAGTGCTCAAATGGTATAATTTTGTTTGCTACAAAAATGTAATAGTTTATTTGTCTCATAAGTCTTACTCTACATGGCATTAAGTCATCAGAGCCAAAAGTGTGTACATAAAAATATAGAAAAAATTGTACGATAAAATATTTCCACGTATTTATTGCTAGAAGAAAGTGCCTCAACATTATGAAGCTGCATTCTNGCTAGAAGAAAGTGCCTCAACATTATGAAGCTGCATTCTCTCTCCTGAAACCACACATTAGTGATTTGTGTTCCCTTTATCCTGTAAACAGAGGCCACTGCCTTTTTCTTTGAAATGAGTTTACNAAAATGTATGATATTAATTGGGTGATGACAAATATCCTGCAATTCGGAAATTATGACGGAAGCAAGTGCTCAAATTGTATAATTTTGTTTGCTACAAAAATGTAATAGTTTATTTGTCTCATAAGTCTTACTCTACATGGCATTAAGTCATCNGGTTTGTGTGTGATATTCCCGTAGAATATACGTATATATGATGTAAACGTCTCTGATAAAGTGTTTTACTATGTTGATAAATATGTTAAGTTTAATTGAGTGTTAAAAAATGTATGATATTAATTGGGTGATGACAAATATCCTGCAATTCGGAAATTATGACGGAAGCAAGTGCTCAAATGGTATAATTTTGTTTGCTACAAAAATGTAATAGTTTATTTGTCTCATAAGTCTTACTCTACATGGCATTAAGTCATCAGAGCCAAAAGTGTGTACATAAAAATATAGAAAAAATTGTACGATAAAATATTTCCACGTATTTATTACTAGAAGAAAGTGCCTCAACATTATGAAGCTGCATTCTCTCTCCTGCAACCACACATTAGTGATTTGTGTTCCCTTTATCCTGTAAACAGAGGCCACTGCCTTTTTCTTTGAAATGAGTTTACNAACCACACATTAGTGATTTGTGTTCCCTTTATCCTGTAAACAGAGGCCACTGCCTTTTTCTTTGAAATGAGTTTACAAGGACAGATTTAAACCACCTCGCTCCAAAAACAGATTTAATGTAAATTATGAACCATCCCAATTTCATAAAAGAACACGTAAAAGAGCGTATTAACATTTTCAGTCACCGCGTTCGCGATCATGAACACGTTGCACACGAGTGGTATTTATGAGTAGTACTGTACACAACAAGGCATCAGTGTGCCTAGTCTTCCTTGCGGCTAATCAGCTTTGAGGAAATTCCTACACCTCGTCGATATGAAAGGTTAATGCTAGCATCTTTGAGCAGGCAGCACGTTGTTCAATGGTTGCAAGAAAATTACGTGATTGCCGAACTTCACCTCAGAATGTTATGTACGGCCGAACGGTTAAACAGCAACTGTGTGCCTTAAAAGCTAAATTCACTCCATTTCTATAGTTTGTAAACATTTTGTTCAATTGTACCACGATTTTTCGTCAATTTGCTGTACTGCGACACTTTCAGTTAAGAGACAACAGGGTTGTTCGTGATCTTTCATCACCGCACACACTGTCCTACACGAGGCCGCGGTGGTCTAGTGGTTAGAGTACTCGTCTCCCATCTAGGCGATTAAGTTTAGATTCCCGGCGGGGTCGCTCCCGGATTTCCGCATGTGGAGATCGTGGCGGACGATACCTCTGATCGGTTGGTTTTCTCGAGGATCTCACGTTTCCTACGCCCTTTCATTCCGGCGCTGCTCCATACTCACCTCAATCACCCTCATCTTCTCTCAAGACCTCGATGATGAAGGCTCAATTTTTTAGGAGAAGATCTCCAGGAGCGTATATTTTCGATATAGGTAGGCAGTATGTACTTTTTTTTTGTAAAACATCAATTTCATAAATTCCTTTAAACAGACTATACATGTCATGGAATCATCTCCGCTGTAGGGAACTTCTCATAAAAAATTCGTGAAGAATACGTGTTGTTTGAAATGCCTATCTTTATTTAAAATTAACGCACTGAGGCGAAATTTCCTTAACGTGGGATTTCCCATCTTAATTCTGCAGCTGCCAGATGGTAGGCAGTGCCCCTAAGAGCAGCCAAAATCTCTTCACTTACTCTTCACTGTCCCTCACACTTGTGGATCAGGGTGGTATGCGTGAAGCAACCCCAGCACTCTCTTCACTTCTCCTCGGCAAAGCGAACACACGCGGCCAACGACAGCGGCGGGATTACGTCACCTGCAGCTCGGAGCAAATTTCTCCACTCGACGTGTGTGGGTCTCGCGGAGTTACGGCCCTTCGATCTGGCGCGCGGAGTGATATTTCGACCCCGCATCGCTCGGCTACCCACGACCACAAGGATCCACGTTACGGGAGNCATAGAAGGCCGGGTTTCTTATCACTCCTTCACTCGCCAGTTCATTGCCTCCCACGTCCGACGTCTGGCGGGAAAATACGACACTCGACCTACTAACATGGCACTTCATTGCTGACGTAGCACTCGACACACTTACGTAACATTTAATTCTAAGCATGTCAGCAAGCAAGAAACGAAGCAAATTTTGAAGTAGCCTGTCGCTGCTGCGTGGAGTTGGCCAATTCCGTACACACTGAGATGATGACGGTTATTAAATAAGGGGGAGGGGGAAGGACTAATTTTGGTTTTTTACGGAACAAAGAATATTGACTCAGAATGATAATGTCCCAGGTCGTGGTACTTTGAGTGAGTCATCATAAAAGTGAAGAATTTATAGTGATAAAACAAGGACAAACGGAAACAAATAATAATTTAATTGCACTATTTAATTCACCTTTACCTCATCGGGGGCTGCATTTATTGTTATGGAGCTTCGTTGTCACGAAGTGATTTGGAAGACATACAAAAGAAAATACTGTGTCAAATAAAATATATATTTTATTGATAGTCGGTGCAATTTTTGTAATTCTAATTGTTTAACTGCTTATGGTGTTGATTGTCGATGTGATTGTGTTTTGACAGAACGAATTAGAGTTGTGTATTTTAACTATGTAAAATATTTTCACACAGTGTGTATAATTTGTCTAATTTTTCTTATTTGTGGTGGTAAAGTTTTCCAGGAACATGGTTTTGTCCATGGAATGCGGTGTCTACATACATCGGAAAGTAGAAACAGTTAACGTCCCCGAAAGGATTAAGGAAATATGATCAGACTTACATTATCAGCTGAAGGCAAAGGATGGTGCTTCCCTGAAGAATGGGACGCCGAGTCGCCACTGTGGCCTGCAAGACACTGGCTCAAAGATGGTTGTCATGCTGAGCCGTGTCAAAACGTGCTCATAAGAACCTTCGACAAAGGACAATTAAAGCTACATTTTATTACCAAGCTCTTGAGTCTGCCACACTTTTAATTATCATAATTTACAGCAAACGCCCAGCTCAAGGCCTTGTATGTTCCCGTCGTGCTTGAAGTGTGGCATGGAGGAGCTATTTACGCGTCATCAAAGGGTAACACTAAATGCAGACATAATAAGAGAAGCTAAGTATCGCTTTTTGAATGTTTCCGGTTAACTATGAACCAAAGCAGGAATCAAATGTATAATGGAAATTAAGACAACCAACGTGGATGTGTACACTTAGAAAAACGACAGCTGACAGCCTATTCAGAGAATAATTCGTATAAGCACAGTAGTGCGAAGTTACACGGAAAGATTTACGAGGCGGTATCAGGGCGCGTTTACGATTCCGGGTCAATTTGCGGCGAGATAAAGGGGTTGACGCTATTGCATTTCCACACTTTATCGTCCCCGCAGTGCGTCCGCAAAAAGCAATAATGCGTGACCACAGCAAATTGCTGCGTTTGCAGTTCAAAACCATGCTCTGACGGGCACGAAATACTAAATGTGCGTTTACAAAATACAAAACAAAATAATACACATACAATAAAGACAGCTCATGATGTCAAGATGTTTTGCTTATATCTCAAAAAAAAACAAATTGTAGATTCTGTTTTTTGAAATTTTGCAATTTGAAAGAAACTGTTTGACATCAATCCGAAAAAAGGGCACATAACGTTTCAAAGAAGGGAGGATTTTAATTTTTNTTGCATTTCCACACTTTATCGTCCCCGCAGTGCGTCCGCAAAAAGCAATAATGCGTGACCACAGCAAATTGCTGCGCTTGCAGTTCAAAACCATGCTCTGACGGGCACGAAATACTAAATGTGCGTTTACAAAATACAAAACAAAATAATACACATACAATAAAGACAGCTCATGATGTCAAGATGTTTTGCTTATATCTCAAAAAAAAAAAAATTGTAGATTCGGTTTTTTGAAATTTTGCAATTTGAAAGAAACTGTTTGACATCAATCCGAAAAAAGGGCACATAACGTTTCAAAGAAGGGAGGATTTTAATTTGTTTTACTATAACTCAAAGCGAAAAGAAACTAGCCTGATGTTCGTGAAAACTACGCCCAGAAAAGGAGTTCCTTAATAACAGTAGATTAAGCTGGGTTAACAAAACAGTGAAGTTTACTAGTTCAAAACTGAAATGTGGTTATACAGAGTGTATCTAAACTATTGAAACAAACCTCGGGAGATGATTCCTCGGATCAAAACGAGCAAAAATGGTAAAATGAACACATGTCCTACAAAGCGTTGTTACTGAGTCACTTGCGTTTCACAGAGTTACAGGAGTTTCACGATGTGCTAACGTGTATCACTACCGCCGCAAACTGTGTCGTTACGTTACGTTTGGAGACGAATGTGCCACCCCACGAATGCATTACGGCACAAAAGTTTACGTAGTTTTGGAAATTGTACGTGTGGGCGAAACAANTGAGTCACTTGCGTTTCACAGAGTTACAGGAGTTTCACGATGTGCTAACGTGTATCACTACCGCCGCAAACTGTGTTGTTACGTTACGTTTGGAGACGAATGTGCCACCCCACGAATGCATTACGGCACAAAAGTTTACGTAGTTTTGGAAATTGTACGTGTGGGCGAAACAAGTTCCACGTACACAGATGACACTCGTGTACATTCACGTGGTCTGTANTTGTTACTGAGTCACTTGCGTTTCACAGAGTTACAGGAGTTTCACGATGTGCTAACGTGTATCACTACCGCCGCAAACTGTGTTGTTACGTTACGTTTGGAGACGAATGTGCCACCCCACGAATGCATTACGGCACAAAAGTTTACGTAGTTTTGGAAATTGTACGTGTGGGCGAAACAAGTTCCACGTACACAGATGACACTCGTGTACATTCACGTGGTCTGCACGACGTGTTCGGTACAGGAGCGAGGACAGATCACAGTTCCGCAAGTGTAGCTAGTAGTGAACAGAGCCGCAGGGATGTTGCCCCGCATGCATTGCTGCTATTGGCGGACACGTAGAGCATCGCCTGTGATGTGGCCAATGCACGTCCTGTAACTCAATAACAATGCGTTGTAGAACATATGCTAATAAGAACGTNTACGACGTGTTCGGTACAGGAGCGAGGACATATCACAGCTCCGCAAGTGTAGCTAGTAGTGAACAGAGCCGCAGGGGTGTTGCCCCGCATGCATTGCTGCTATTGGCGGACACGTAGAGCATCGCCTGTGATGTGGCCAATGCACGTCCTGTAACTCAATAACAATGCGTTGTAGAACATATGCTAATAAGAAATTTTTTTGCTTGTTCTGATAGCAGGAATCACCTCCCGAAGTTTGTTACAGTAGTTTAGACGCATCTTGTATATATGGCAACACCCGAAATAACTGTTTACGCGAAAGTATCACTATGCCAAAGCCTGGAAGTTAAATAAACCTATAGTTACAGCGTCAGAGATCGTTGCACAAGAAAATGTGGGTTATTGACCCTAACTGTGCACAGTGAAAAATCTGCATCCAGAAAAAAATGAAAAGTAGGTGCCTCACGTTTGTGAGTTTGAGGAAGACATACACAAGAGAGTGATATATTGATATACACACTGTCCCAGACACATATTTAGTTCACTGCCACGCATTCTGTCGGTTACATCAAGAAATTTACTACACATTTCCGTAGTGCAGCCAAAAAAAAAAGTCATACTCTTATTCCAAATCCGGGCAGACAATCCTCACCTGTTAGTTCAACTTTAAGCAGATATTTCGGACACTTGTCTTTTAAATTTCGTTACCCGTAACTACGTATTCGACTTTAAAATTGAGTACTCAGGCCTACGGTGCGTTGTAATTACATTTGGCAGAGAATCGTGGAAAATATGGAAAGTCATATCAGAACACTGTATTTTAAATAGGCTACCAATTGAATTGGTGTTACTTTTAATGCATATCTGAGTAAGTATTGCGTAAATATTACATATTTAAATTTATTGTAAATTTTAAATATGACTTGGTAAAATGCTTATGACGGAATGAAACTTAATGACGAGAAAGAGGGTAAAAACTAACAGAGCTTTTAAGGTATCCAATTAAACGTGACTTGCTCTAACCCGTGATATAAACCTGAATAGTGAAGGCAGTCACACCCGGCCGAAATTCGTCTGTACGTTCTCTGAAACGCCTGTCTAACCTCGCCCCTAGGCTTTCCGTGCGTTCTACGTGAATTATTGACTTCGACAGTCCGTTGCACTTCCAGGGCGGTCTCGAAAGTTCAGTTCGTGACCAATCACGTGCGGCGACGTCCTGCCCAAGTGCTGAGGGACCGCGGCTTCGACCACGCCACAGGATAGCGTGGTTTACATATGCGAAACTGGTGCTCACGAGCCAATCGGCGCGCACGGAGAACGACCTACTGGAACAGTATGACAACGCAAACATCATGGCGGATCCCATCAGATACAAGGCCGGTTTCATGATAACATGCCAGCAAATCAACTTCTGAGTGCACTCACGTCAAATTTACCTCCGAGAAATGTCGTTGCTGTCAACGTAAATAAAGAGTTCCGCACGACACGCGTCAGACTGTACGCGATAGAACTTGAGGTTCCATCATTTACGCATGAGTAGGTGGAAAATGTGTGTTCGTGTGTGTATGCATACATACACACGACTTATGTTTTGAACCGAATATTAGGGGAGGGACGAGGTTTTGAAAATAATCATCTACGTGGTGCTAAATCATGCGTTTGTGGGTGTTAAGTTCGTACAACACCCTTAGCCTCCCTTTTCGTAGGCGAAATTAGGGTTAACAAAATATTTCACCAAAATAAATTTTTTTATTTTCTCTCACTGTACTTTGGTTTTGATGCATGAAGTAGCTATGTACGAATTAACAAATGTTGTCGCTTTACTAAAACACGTTCAGGCCAACTGTTAAAAAAAAGGTTAGTGTAGTGCACTAATTTCATAATTTGCAATCGGATGCCTGCTTAGGCAGGCAGCGTATTTTTTACGCGACTTAAGTTGAGGTGAAATTGGCCGGTGCGTATAGTCTATTCACGGTTTATTCACATTTTCTGATTCAAAACTTTGAAAATACATCCCATTTATGACGTTTTTGGTTGTTAACTAAATATGTCACGTATCACAAGTGTTTTATGCTTCTGTGAACATAAATAGGCCTTAATGTTTGTTAAATTGGATTTTACTTATCAATAAGTTGTAATACTTAATTTAAAATTAATATGAATAAAAACACAGAGATAATAAGTGTGTTGGTAGTGCCTGGCAAAAACAATATTTCTTGCGAGAAATATTATTAAACTTTTGTGTACTCTTCTAGACCTGGCTAGGCTTTGTTTGCATGAGACGGAGGATTATCCTGGAGGTAAAACTTTATCAGGGCTTCGGATAAGACAGAAGTAACCGTGAATAGACTACAGCAGTGAGACCTTTAGTGTGTGGGCGTAAAACGAGGCAAGGATGGAGCAGCAGATGAATGCAAGGGCGGGGTAAACCGCAGCACCACGATAAAACCCGCCGGCTAACGACAACATGCACTACGTTTAGCACGTGCTGAAATCCGGGTGAACTCGCTGGAAGCCTAACCCTGTTAGCCTCTGTGGAAGGTGAATAATCTGACTCCAACACCACCGCGGCCCACTAACCCATACATGCAATGCTCAGCTGATGGTCTACAGGGGACGAGCGAGGTCGAAGTAAAGCTGTAACAGTTACTCCCTCACTCTTAGCCCAATGGAGAACTATCATTTCTAAACGTAGGCCGCTTAGCCATCAATATCCATGAAATTATTTACGATAACCTTAATTAAATTAGAATCGGTACAGTAATCAGAGAACTTGAAAACGTATAATTCAATGCTACTAACTGGGTTGGAGAGACAGTCTCACACACACACACACACACACACACGATAACAGTTGTGTGTTTACGTATGAGTGCATGTATGGATATGTATATACATACACATAAATACGTGCACGCACATGCATTCAGATATATGTACGTGTTTTACGACTAATTCGCAGGAGAGTACGTGTAAAATAAGAGAGTTTTAAATATTTTGTTACACACATTTATTAAAAACGCACGCATTGTAAGTCGTTTACAACAAAAAACAATAATTCTCGTACATTAATGTAATTTGTGCTCTCCTAGTTTTACTAATTTCGTTAGTTTCGTATAAAAGCCGTACAAAAGATGTTTTATGGCGATATTTCAATATTAGCTTTGAAGCATGCACTAAAATCAGCCTACGCAATAAGCCCACGCAGTACGCAAAAATAAAGAGCGTTCTATGTCAATAAAGCTTATGCTACTCTATGTATAGTTCATTCTGGGTTACTTCCAACTTTTCTGAAGCCCTGCTTAAGTTCTACTTCCAGGATATTCCTCCGCCCCTTGTAAACAAAGCTTAACAGAGTCTACAAAATTATACCAAAAAGACAACGCACAGCATATTTTAATTTATAGCTAAATATATATTTTAATGTTCAATTTAACCAAAAATGATGTAATTTTATGTCGTCACAAGTATTAAATGCTTGTGATAGGTGGCATATTTCATACATGGGGTAATTTTTCAAACGTTCGGCTAAAACAGTGTGAAGAAACCGCGAATAGTCTATACAATAAATGTCTACTACAAACAGCTTGTTGAGAGAAATAGCCTATCTATTTCCTGCAGAGGAGGCAATTTCTCGGGGAGACTCGAGTCTCTGCGGCCGTCTACGGCTCTCCCTTTACACAAGCACGCAAATGGAAGGAAGGGCTGTTGGCTCCCAGCCCGTATCAGCTGGATAATCTGCGTGCGAGTGCAGGAAACCCCTCCTCGTGCGCTTCCACGTGGTGGGGTATTGCACGAGGTCCGTGTTCTGCAACGCACAGTCGACGATCGATCTATTTTTTTAAGGGCAAAAACTCGATTTAAGATAGCGAGCGATACTCCGAGGAATGGTGAGTCGGGTGCCTTTGCGTTTTAGTGTCTGGAAAATTTTTCCAGAACAACCAACATAAAAAAAAAACCCCAATAACGTAACTGGAATGCGACTCTTAGCCACAATATAAACCAAATTTTACAACATTCGTTAACAAATGGAAGCAGTCTTCCTAGTAGTATTTAGCACAATCACAATTACATAATCAGTAAATCGTTTTAAATACAAGGGAAAAAATTAAATTAAAATTGATTACGTGAAACTATTTGAATATTATATGATTGCAGCTTTCAGAAAATAATCGCAGCTCGTTTCAAATTCGGCTGGTAAGTATCCTCTTTATAATTTCAGTTGGATACATACCTAACCACTTTGACATAAACAACTCTATTCAGTTTGCAATTCTTACTTACTTTGTTCTCAACTCAAGCACAAGGATAGTCGGAAGTACTAGGACAGTAATACTACACATGAGATGAAAAAGATTTCAACGTGACATTACGTAACATTCCTGCCACTTCCTTGAAGGCGGTGAAAACTCCTGTAGATGTTTGGAAAACCTGTGTGTTAATATTATGTGCTAAGAATTTAATATGCTTTATTTCCTCAGGTTGATCTGGAATTAAAACAAAACCAATAAAACTTACCTTCGTAACGAAATAATTTCGCTGTTCGTGTATCAGTGAGAACTCGTCAAGATTCACGTTAATTTTTTAGCCTGAAATTTGGAAACAGTGGAAGCCTTCGCTGCATCACGGTGACCGAGAACTGTCGCTAACGAGACCAATAGCTAAAGAACTTGTAAAGAGTCTTATCAAATCAAAAAGGGAAGCTCTTTCAGAACAGCAAATAAGCCGTACAAAATTTGCGTGCGTTTAGGAGGAAATAAAGTTATTATGTCGTGGTAAAAAAAAAAAANACAGCAAATAAGCCGTACAAAATTTGCGTGCGTTTAGGAGGAAATAAAGTTATTATGTCGTGGTAAAAAAAAAAAAAGAACTCAATCCATTGCATGAGAAAGATAAAACATTCAAACGCAATCTAATAAAGCGGTTTCTTGNAAAAAAAAAAAAGAACTCAATCCATTGCATGAGAAAGATAAAACATTCAAACGCAATCTAATAAAGCGGTTTCTTGTTTGTAACTTAACTATTGGTAATATTTAAAAACAACTTCGTTGACAATCAAAGCGCGATTCAAATTGAATTCGCAGGTTGGTCGACATAATTACGAGTATTCGTTGGGCGAATGTTTCAGTACGAGTGGAAACAAGATTACGCGAATATCTGGAAAGCAGCAATGGGTAGGTAAATCACGCCGACAAGCAGAGGTTGCAGATTCAACACAAAAATTATTCGAAATAATGTATTTCGGCTAATATCTAAAGTGATTCTTAATACTAGTACACGCGCTTGAATTTTATAGCAGACGTTGTAGAAATACTGAACAATAAGTATCACTTAGGAATCTGTAAAAAAAATGCTGAACCTCTCATCGAATTTATTCTTTGGAAGTAATGGAATTGCCATGCTGATTTTCCATTCAAATGCGAAAGGCAATTCAGCTACCCAGTGAAGTATTATCAATGACAACATTAAATGGTAAGTGAAATGTTTACCACCCTGAACCGCACGACTTCCGAAGGATTCAGACATTAAATTGAAAACGAAAAATGCAATGACTGGCGGGTATGCAATAGGCCTACTTATACTCGATAGAGATCACAAGCGCAACGGATATATTTAATACGTCATCACAATGAAGCAATACAATGGCGGCAAAATGAGACGTACATACATCAGTGCAGTTTTCATTTACGAATTACAAACCTCCACATTGCAGCGATAATTAGTGCCACTGTTCACGTAAACTGTCATATCAAACCCTAAAATTAATTACTGCACATGGCCGCATGCGGTGTTTTCGAAAGTGTGCGAAAGTCTGCCATACACATATCGAAGCATGCGTACCTCTGTGGGTAATCTGAAGCTTCAATTTATTTGTGTTAGTTCTATCCTGTAAACATCGCACTAGTTGCTCTACTGAATATATCCTTCGCAACAGGCGAGCAAGTTACTACGCTGAATCCATCGGAGGAAAATACCCAATCTGGCATTTCAATAATTAATTTCAGATCATAAAGCTTGAGTCTCAGTAGGGCATAACCTTTGTTTTCTTGACATGAAAATTAAATTTGCGTGGTGAGATTTAACTTTTATGGATAACATTTTCTGAAATTGAGTTTCGCGTCACAGATTTTATTGGTCTGCAATACAAAAAAGCGCTAAGCATACTCAGAGTCCTTTATGACAAAAAGTGAATTCATGAATTAATTGCCACTTTCATCAGCCATTTTGTGAAGTATTGTCATTACAATATTAAAGGTGTCTGTTTTAAAGTTCAGGAATACTTCTACTCTTCCCCATACATTTAAGTACTCAAAGTGTGCCTCTGAACACACGCAATATTTATCAAGTTTTCATAGATAAGACATTTATTTTTAAAAATCTGAGGTTGCGAATTTGTAACTTGACAATACTACGTATTATTTCTGTACCGATCAAACCAAATCTATCTTAATTGTTACGTGTTAATAGCAACTCCCAGCGGCATAAATGGCATTAACTTTATAAGTTATATAATACATCTCCCAAAATTTTGACAGAAAAATAAAAACAGATACAGTAATTCTTTTGGATAATGTCTCAGGAGAATTAGACCAATATCCACAAAATTCGGCATACAGGTAGCGTAATGGAACACAACAAGCTTTTGTGTTATAACACATCGTAAGACGTTAACCACCAAAAAATAGGCATTTATATTATGTGAGCTTTGCGCTTGAAACTTGTGAAAGGATTTGAATCAATCTTTCAACTGTATACTGTAGTGGTGTACGAATCGTTTAGAACAGTAAATGTTTGACGTGGGAGAAATTGCGGTTTTCAGGCTGAGTGTGTTTATTTGTCTTGCGAGTCTAGTTTGTTAAGGCAAAAACGAAATTTAAAAAT
The DNA here is from genome assembly GCA_002778355.1 of Clitarchus hookeri. NCBI lineage: Eukaryota > Metazoa > Arthropoda > Insecta > Phasmatodea > Phasmatidae > Clitarchus > Clitarchus hookeri. Next base: position 33,914 of record NQII01007707.1, read on the forward strand.
ATATATATTAATTACCTGGACTTAATTTGTAGCGATACGTGGATAAGGTTTTTGAACCATGCGACGTACATGTGATAGGCTAAAAATAAACTGCTCGAACTCCGGTTTTCTCCTAGCGCTGCGGTTAAATTGGTATTGTTTCCGAGAGATGGGAGGACGCTTAACAATTATAGTGGATCTTAAGAGGTCACGGGAGGTAAGAGGACGATGGAGCAGCGTAGGAATTACAGAGAGGGGAGATGCGTCAAGGGCAACGTCTGCCATGTTTCCCACGTGCGAAAATCCCGGGGGATATAACACGGACTGCCATGGTGCGCTGGTCGTGAGAAAGCCACAGATCCTTCTAAACTGTTTACTGAAGATGTTAGAACATCCTTGTCGGCTGTTGAAATTCGTGGGAAGCGCAAGGCTGCAATTGGAAAGTTCAGCGTGCAAAGAGATTGAGTGAGTGAGTGAAGAGATTTGGGCGGCTCTTAACATCGAGGTCTTGAGAGCCGATGAGGGTGAAGCTAGGTGAGTGTGGAGCAGCACTGGAATGTAAAGGCGGGGGAAACGGGATATCCAGAGAAAACCCGCCGACCTGCGGCATCGTCGGGCACGACTCCCACGTGCGAAAATCCGGGGGCGACCACGCCGGGAATCTAACCTGGTTCACCTAGGTGAGAGGCGAGTAGTCTGACCACTACACCACCGAGGTCCCAGCACAGTGATTAATTACGTCTGCATAATGCCCTTATTTTGAACATCGCGTACTTTAGTGCCGTGAGAACAATGACACCGTAGCAAAGCAATCTTGATGTGCCGAGGCGTCCCTTAAAATTCGACGACACTTGCAAGATTTATTTACTCGGANACCGTAGCAAAGCAATCTTGATGTGCCGAGGCGTCCCTTAAAATTCGACGACACTTGCAAGATTTATTTACTCGGAGTCTTGCGCAGAGATATTTCGCCGGTGCTGCGAAGAAATAAAATTTCCAATAAAGTATATTCTATTTTTATGCGAGTTCGCATACAACACAAGCGGAACAGAAGTCGTAAACTGGCTACCCAATACGGCACCACGCGAGACGTTATCTTTTATTAACCTCCGTGAGTTATAAATTCCTTCTCTCAGAGAGAACTCAAGTATTGTTTTTAATTTAAAAAAATGTATAGTTTTAAATACTTCATAAATTTTAATTTTTTTTGTTGGTTTTGTGGCCTTTATGGAAGTGAAAGTTCTCATAAAACATTTCTTACATGTGGTTCCTTGTTGAAGGATGCAAGTACACCTAATTAATACTGTTAAATATTTATTGAANTGTTGAAGGATGCAAGTACACCTAATTAATACTGTTAAATATTTATTGAATACTGGAGAAAATACTTTAGCTGCTGATTATTTTTCAGTAGCCCTTAGTTGAACATGTTAATACCATAAGTAGCGAGTGTTTCATCATAACACATAGAACCTAACATTTCACGAATAGCAAGAACATTTGCTGTACTATAAAAAACATTTAAATACGCTTAGTAGTCTACGACAATAGCACAATATCGACGTGGGCAAATCAGGTAGGAACTTCCGTTGGAACAAAATTGGCCAAAGAGTTCGTCATTTTTANAGCACAATATCGACGTGGGCAAATCAGGTAGGAACTTCCGTTGGAACAAAATTGGCCAAAGAGTTCGTCATTTTTAAAGACCAAACGTCTCCTGCTTTATGGTCAGCAAATAAAACCTTACAAACACTTGGTGACGAATTTCGTAATACTAGTTCGTTATTACAACAGCGCTCTATGAGAAAATTCTGGGCGATTTGCAACGCTCTTTTACGATTTCTAACTAATCTGTGATTTTCAACCAGCACATGGCTACGTTAAAAATACATCCAAGACGATACAAAGAAAATAACAATGTATTAATCTATTTTGCACTTATTACTTTTTGGGGTATTCGTTATCGCAACATTTTTTTCAGTCTCACCGGTTACCTATATCTCGACCATTGTTTTAAACTGTCCGTTTTTTTTTCTAAAAGTTTAGAGTTTTGAAGTTTCCGTTTCATAACATTCTTTCTCAAAGGTAAAAATATTTTTTATCTAGATTAAATGTGAACCACATTACCAACTGTTCCCTCGTGTGGTCTTTGGGCCCCTATTTTACAGCGTTGAACTACGAAAGCTATATATTTTCTTAATCCGTTAACAAAAATACCAAAAAATGTAAACAATTACAGAATTTTTTCACCTTAACTGTTGCATACTTAATTTAAGTCTTTTCTTATTGGAGCTACAGCACTCACTACCGAATCCATTTTACAATAATAAATCAGAACATATCCCCCCATGTACATGATCAAATAATTTCTGTCATGAACAAATACTGTTTGAAATGTATTTTTTAAACATGTATTTTCAAAGGGAACACGAATTTAGATTGAAACTTCTGAGTTGTATCCAATATATATGTAGATGAACAGACAAGAAAATCGGTGTCCTGCGAAATTGTCAAGAGAGATTAACTTTCAAATTCACAACATAAAAATTTATTTCTATAAAACTGTCTTGCCTTACGAGGCACAAAGCACAAAAACTGAGCTGTTTTCAAGTAACTTTCCGTGAAAAAGAACACGGGCAAGTGGAATTTATTTATTTTAATTCTGAGCCACTTTCATTTTAATATGGAAGGATCTGTGATAGTGTTATATAAATGTTTTAAAATTTCCAAAAATACATAGATTCAATACGATACATTTGATTTTACTTAAATTGTCTTAGGTGGCTGATTTTACTTAATGGAGTAACGTCGACTGTTAAAACTGCTTCGAGTAACAGTGTTTCTCTATGAAAATACAATAACCACCCATGTTCATTTATAATATTCGCTATAGGTCGTAGAAAAAGTTACATTTTGTGAAATAAACTTTTGACAAAAAAGACTCTTTAGTAACTGCATTTATTTTAACGTTAACAACAACTGGCGGAATTTAATTAACTTTGGCAGTTAATTATAAAATATAATTTTATGGTTTAGCGTCTTCCANTTAACAACAACTGGCGGAATTTAATTAACTTTGGCAGTTAATTATAAAATATAATTTTATGGTTTAGCGTCTTCCTAAAAGTGCAATATTTAGCTATATGCGACTGAATTTAATTTTTCCATTTTGTGCTTAGTAAAGAAAAAACGGCCTAAAGTAAATTATTGTTTACTTTCAACTTCTCTGAAGAACAGATAAAGTTCTACTTACCGGATATTCCTCCGCCTCATGCAAATAAAGTTAAACTAATTCCAGTAAATTTCACCAAAGGGACACCGCACCGTTTCCGTGCGCACTATTTTTAATATTATTTTGTATGATAACTATTTTCTACTAGGCATTTGCCAACACACCTATTTTCTCCCTGTTTTTATTCATATTAAGTGCAATTGAAATGTCATAATTATATACAAAATGTGAAGTAAAGTTCAATTCATAAAAAAATAACGTATTTTTACGTTTGCTGAAGTATAAAACGCTTGTGCTACATTGCATATTTAGTATCACACCATACTTGGGGTGATTTTTCAAAGGTTTGATTTAGAAATTTTAAGGAACCGTGAACTAACCATAGTATTTAAGTTTTATTTTCTTTTCTAAGCATTTCACAGTCTCACGATTTACGCACGGAGACTAGTAAACAGGATGTATGGTAATGCTAATTTTTGCACGTAGCGGAATAATACATAAGCGATCCGCCGAAAGAAGAAACTGAGATTTTCCTCAAAAGGTGTTGAAAACTGCGAACCGCCGATGCCGATGCCGAAATAGGCCGGAGTGCACGCATTATGCAGCACGTGAGGAGACGCCCAACTTACCAACGATTGCGTTCACTTTCAGGCCGCCGTGGAAGTCTAACAGACACCAAGGCCGTGTGCTGGGTGTGATTCAGTTCCGGGTGCCAGTTTCTAGCAGCAAAACTCAAGTGCACACTTCATGAGCGATGGCAGTGTCCTGCACGAGCGGTAGAGGGCAGCAGGCGCGCGCTAGCGGTAACCAGCTACAAACGAGCGTCAGAGCAGCACTGGAAATGGAAATTGGCAAAGATTGTTGTGAGTTGACTGTTGAAGAAGTTTGCAAGAGGTGAGTGTTATGGGACACGGNGAAATGGAAATTGGCAAAGATTGTTGTGAGTTGACTGTTGAAGAAGTTTGCAAGAGGTGAGTGTTATGGGACACGGCAGACAAACATCATCACAGCAGACACGGCGTTGAAAACTACCAATGCAAAGTAACGGAATCCACTGAGTCTTCCCGNGAAATGGAAATTGGCAAAGATTGTTGTGAGTTGACTGTTGAAGAAGTTTGCAAGAGGTGAGTGTTATGGGACACGACAGACAAACATCATCACAGCAGACACGGCGTTGAAAACTACCAATGCAAAGTAACGGAATCCACTAAGTCTTCCCGNCAGACAAACATCATCACAGCAGACACGGCGTTGAAAACTACCAATGCAAAGTAACGGAATCCACTGAGTCTTCCCGATACATTTCACGTGTTTCGTTTCTCGGGTGCTCTTTTCTAGTATAGCCTGTTCACGGATTCCTCACACTTTATGGAATCGAACCTTTGCGAAATCACTTCTGGCATAACGTATCTGGTCGTTTCCTAAATACCTCGTGTATCGCAATCATTTTAGAATTCCGTCACATGAAGGTATCTTATTTTTCGTTTAATTAAACTTTTACTTATATTTTATCGATTATAATAACATTTCATTTATAACTAATATAATTATAAATATAGAGATAATAGGTGTGTAGGTAATGCCTGGTAGAATGAGTTATTATGCAAAATATCATTAAACTGTGTCGCACGAACGCGGCGCTTGATCCCTTTGGCGTGATTTACTAGAATTAGTTAAGCATCATTTGCATGAGGCGGAGGAATATCTTGAAATTATAATTTTAGCAGGGGCTCAAAAAAAGTTGGNTTAGTTAAGCATCATTTGCATGAGGCGGAGGAATATCTTGAAATTATAATTTTAGCAGGGGCTCAAAAAAAGTTGAAAGTAATCATGAATGTACTATCATTGATTTCTATTTGCAGCTAATGCTTTTCGACAGAAAAAAAATCCTGAAATTTGTTGGACACTGTCTTGAGGCAAACTGGTGCTGCATGACTCAAAAATGGCATCTTCTTCGCAGGGTACTTGACGCGTGAAACTGGAGNTTAGTTAAGCATCATTTGCATGAGGCGGAGGAATATCTTGAAATTATAATTTTAGCAGGGGCTCAAAAAAAGTTGGAAGTAATCATGAATGTACTATCATTGATTTCTATTTGCAGCTAATGCTTTTCGACAGAAAAAAAAAAATCCTGAAATTTGTTGGACACAGTCTTGAGGCAAACTGGTGCTGCATGACTCAAAAATGGCATCTTCTTCGCAGGGTACTTGACGCGTGAAACTGGAGCGCTTCTTGTAGGGCACGGCCTACTTGCCAAGCTGTTGCCACGAAGTTTGATAGGAAATCAGTCTTAAAGAAATTCCTTTTCAATTTTAAAGATAAATTTTTCAAACAAAAAAATATGTCCAACGCCACTTTCACAGAGAACACTGCCACGTTAAGAAACTGTAAAAAAAAAAATGTTTATTCATGTTTATTTTTCTCAAATTAAAATTTAAATGTTAATCTTTAGAAATAACTATTAAACATAAAAGCTCGTNTTAATATTTATTCATGTTTATTTTTCTCAAATTAAAATTTAAATGTTAATCTTTAGAAATAACTATTAAACATAAAAGCTCGTAAGATTTCCTTAAGTGTTAGTTAGTATTCCTTAAGAAACATCACGTATAATAATTATTTTTTGAAACGGTCATGCATATTTATAACTGCTGCATTGAAAAGGAATTTCTTCAACGTTGATTCCCCCTTTAAACTCTCCGGCTGCGAGCTTGGGTGGGCAGTGCCCTTGAACGTCAGTTTTTTTTTCAGGCCAACAAAACCTTAGACACTTCAGTATTTCTTTCTCGCGTAGGAAAAAAAACCAGCTGATTGTACCCCAGGGACAATTTTTTTTTTTTGCGACGAGTGGGAGTGGGAGAAGCGTTTGAAAAGAAAAAGACAAGCTTGTCTCTTACTTCTGATGTCGAACTGTACAAGGCAACGCGGCCCACAGTGTCTACGGAAAACAGTGAGCACGCAATGGTCTTGTTAGAAAATATACTTTCAATAATCTCGCAGCCACTTAGAGGTGTCGAACTGAGCATGGTACTCCACTTAGCAGACGTCTGAAAATACACTGATTATCTCACATGAATTTCTTTAAAGTTTTTGGTTTATTCCTTTATTGTTTGAAACGAAGGCCTCAATTGAATACCAAATATTATTTATATGTATATATATATATATATATTAAAATGTTACTCCGAAACAAAATCTCTAAATAGTATAAAACAAAGTCGCTTATCCGTGTCTGTCTGTGTATTCACTTAATACTTCTAAATTACTTAATGTATTTTGATGCGGTTTTCAACATCATTTATAGAATTTCTTGAGGAAGGTGTTGGTGTATAATACATTTCTGTTTAATGTGAGGATAGTAGAGAAATGTCGAACCGTTTGTAATCAAATCGCGAAAACCAGCTTTTATAGGGCGCTTACATGGCTCGCGCTGACTAAACCATAAGAGATACATCAAATTGATGTACTACAGAATTGTAGCTCTCAAAAAGGTCTACAGAAAAGTCCACGACAGCACATATGTTTATCTTTTTTTAAGGATGACCCACAGTTACCATTTTTGTCTTTCAAAGTATCGCTGTAACAACTAAATTGTTACCGGGCGAAGCAACAAATTATTGCGTCTGGACGATAACATTTTTCAGGATATGTATGAAAATTAAATTGGAAATAATATGCCTAAGATTCAAAGAGGGGCTGTATTGTAGATTTTACTACATACATATATATTTTTAATGGGTATGGATATCGCATTGTTAAGGTAGTATCACTAACGTCTGACTCCTTTCTATTCAAATGAAATCGTTTACTCCCGCTTGATGAAACTACAACAATACCGAAAACTACTGGTGCAATTTATAGCGTCGCTGTCTTGATTGGACGTGGCGTTCCATACAGCAGAGTATTACAACGCTACAGCAAAAGTTGTACATCAAATATCTTTAATTAGAAAAAAAACACACTTATTACATGTGCGAAGTGTATATTTATTTCTGAGTTGGCATTTCTCTAATATAAGATGATGGGAATGAAACTTCTAAATTTTTTTCACTCACAGTAAGTTTTAACTGAGTTTTAGTTATTACTATGATCACCAAATCATCTTTCGCCTTTGACGGTAATTTTTAATGGCTCATTATTACCGTATGAATTATCTAGTGCCCCTGAAGATACACGAATAGTCAGTTGTGGACGTGGTGTGACAATTTAAAATTTTGTCACGAAGACATTTTTAAATTACTTGTATCCTGTAATTGCAGTACTTAAATATTCATTTTGGGAAGTTTTGGCCGCTATAGCATAGAAGTAATCTGTGCTGTTGGTAACGTAAAATGCAAGGGCAGATCAATGAAAATTTTGTCCGCGCCGTTTATTTATATCAATTTAATGTAATAATTATGATTCTATGCTAAGAACATATATATATATATACACTCACACACACACACACACACACGAGGTCTACGTTTTCCGGTGTGTACAGAAAAAATACAGAACTGTAACGGTAAACACTTTCCTAGCGAAAGTGAATGCGAATGCGAATGTTTTCCTCCCTTCCCCCACTACTGACATCTTAATATCGCAATGTTCCTCGGGTTATTGACCTACCCCTTGGCCCGGTAGGGCGAAAAAAGTTCCACCGCCCTGTAAATAAACCTAGCGTGGTGGACGGTGGAGTATCTGGCCATACAGTATTCACTGCTCGTCTAGACCGGGCCCAGCATACAAAACATATCGATCACGCGGCAGTATCGAACAGTCGAATCAATGCTTTATGTCAGAGGTCACGGAAGACTGGGTGAGGAAAGTGGGCAGTTCTACTACGAGGGAGGGGGTAGATGGGGGAGAGTCCATCCTTCATCCGCACACGTTCATGAATGTTTCGAGGGTACACCCGGGCTTTTGTGCGTCGGGTGTCCGGAAATTATAAAGCCGGGGACATTTGTGCCATAGCATCCGAGAGTTACGCCTACTGCTCTAGGCAGAGGCGAATTTAGGGTATGGCAGGTATGGCTATGCCCTGGCCGCCCTTCTAGAGGAGGAGGCACTTGCCACTCGCCAGTTAAGGTGGCCGCCTGGGGAGACCGTCGAACGGTGCGCTGAGCTTCAGCAGAAAACGTTTTATTAAAAAAACTGCCCAACTTCTCTGAGTGAGGTCTGCTTGTTAATATCATTGAAGAAACGTTACGCGTCTGAATACGTTTTTTAGTCCCACCGTTTCTTTTTAAAGCGTGTTTTTGTGACAGGGAAAATGGCTGAAATGGGTGTTTTCATGGTCATTTTTAGTTATGAATGTTCCGGTACAAAACATTTAAAAAGTAATATAGACGTGCTTCAAACTTTTTATTATTATTATTACGTCATAAAATGGTTGGGTCTCCGCAGAAAGTCTCATAGAGGCGCGTTATCGACGGCAAGGTTGCACACCAGTTCAGTGCTTTGAACGTAGAGGCGATGAGAGAGTTGATACGCATGTCTCGGTCTCCCCTACCGCTCCCACGCTTTTAGGCCTCAGACGTGCAAAATTCCTTCAACCAGGTGACCACCTTAAGTAATGTTTTCTCTTCCCCAGCCATTTTATGACTTGTGGGAACTTTATGAAAGTATATAAGTATATAATATAGCTCATTGTTTTCTACAGGCAGACTTACAAGAGGCCTAGGGGTGTCAGTGTAGTAGGTATAGCATGGCTTCGTGAGCCCCCACCCCCTAATTTAAGCCCCAAATCGCCAGAAATATTACTATGACCTTTTCGTATATGGTTGCTGAGAGAAGGGTAGAAACTACCGTATCTCTGGGTGCGTCAATGTTTTTAACAGGGTCGCAATTTCATGCTTGCCGTAGGAGGAAATATGTATACACACGCCACTAACTCTAGGAGAACAATGCGATATACCTAGGGGTTGTATTCAAAGGAATGTAAAACCTACGTGGGCTGGCTTGCTGGTTAAAATAAAACATTCACTTAGCTTTTCGAGAATGTTCTACGGTGTGGGTGTAGTGCGGCGTGGCTCCGTCATAGTGAAACCACTTAATTCTTATTAACATGATGGAATGTGATCTGTAACTCATTGTCGTATTGAAGAAGAGTATCTAATCATTTCATGTGTGTGTGAGATTAATGAAGTGGGTATGAGGGTTAGCGGAATGAAGGAGCAGGAGAAAGTGGAATTATTCTATGAAATTTCCCATGCAAAATGAGTGCCCACCACGCTATTGACTGTAAATACCATATCAACAGTTTTACATCCATCTTGTCTGAAGAATGTTCGAGTTCATTGCCCTGTCATGCAACTTCTCTCATTCCACCCAGTCCCTCTCCCCCACACCCGTTCTCTCTCGCCCACTCTATCCCTTGGGGTTTTCTCATATTCCTTCCGGTCTCCTATATTTTCTCTCTTGTCTTTTATTTCACATGCTCCCTCATTTCTTCTTGTCTCTCTCCCTCTCTTGTTNATGTGTGTGTGAGATTAATGAAGTGGGGATGAGGGTTAGCGGAATGAAGGAGCAGGGGAAAGTGGAATTATTCTATGAAATTTCCCATGCAAAATGAGTGCCCACCACGCTATTGACTTTAAATACCATATCAACAGTTTTACATCCATCTTGTCTGAAGAATGTTCGAGTTCATTGCCCTGTCATGCAACTTCTCTCATTCCACCCAGTCCCTCTCCCCCACACCCGTTCTCTCTCGCCCACTCTATCCCTTGGGGTTTTCTCATATTCCTTCTGGTCTCCTATATTTTCTCTCTTGTCTTTTATTTCACATGCTCCCTCATTTCTTCTTGTCTCTCTCCCTCTCTTGTTCTTTCCATCCTTTGGGTGGATTTCTCATATTCCTTTCGATCTCCTTTATTTTCACCCTTCACTCTCTTTTGCTTATCGAGTCGTCCATTTTGGATGTTCCCTCATCACCGTCATCTAATGCCACCTTGGTTTTTTTTATATTCCTTCTGGTCTCCTTTCATCTGACGTCCTGGCGGAGATGAGTCTCATGCTCTGTCATTCCACCTGCGCGACACGGAGCGAAGCCAGCCCACACACGCTAGCCTAGGCCGCACCTCGCGTACGTCAAGTACGCCCTAAGTCCTCTTATAAGCATAGTTGGCTGTCATTTCCGAACCGTTTAAGATACAGCCACCAAATTTATAACATATGCATCACCCCTGACGTTTTAATACGTGCCCTATGTTTCATTTCTGACCACATCTAGCAACAAGTTCTTGATACAAATATGGTAAATAACTCAGAAATCATTCTATTTTGTAGGCTGCGCGTACACAATAACGTTAGAAAACAGAATAAGCTCCCATGAAACTAATTTTTATTCTCACAACAGAAAAAATGTTCATTGGTTTTATTTGTAGTTTTGAAGCTAATTAGAATTTGAAGTAATGACAAAGTGATAAGCAAACTTGAAAGTCGTGAGGAATGCAAATGTGAAATAGTATAAATATTAAATATCCGTTACTTGCTTTTTGAACTGTTGCTTTCAAATGATCGACTTCTGTTCGCGGGTCCATCCAAATCCAGATTATGTTGGACTCGTGCTGGCAGNCCACATCTAGCAACAAGTTCTTGATACAAATATGGTAAATAACTCAGAAATCATTCTATTTTGTAGGCTGCGCGTGCACAATAACGTTAGAAAACAGAATAAGCTCCCATGAAACTAATATTTATTCTCACAACAAAAAAAATGTTCATTGGTTTTATTTGTAGTTTTGAAGCTAATTACAATTTGAAGTAATGACAAAGTGATATCGTTTGAACTTTCAGCACTCCTTACGTTTACACTTTATCATATTTAATTAAATATCCGTTACTTGCTTTTTTAACTGTTGCTTTCAAATGATCGACTTCTGTTCGCGGGTCCATCCAAATCCAGATTATGTTGGACTCGTGCTGGCAGTAGATGGAAATTTAGTTAAGTTAGTGGATAATCTCTATCTCTCAATAAGTAGAATATGCCCAGTGGAGCAATAAGAGGTATGCTCAGTGAGGTAGGTGGCCGCCCACAGAATAAAAAGGCGACGTAAACAATGTAAAACCACGGATGGCCAGTAGGCTAAATGGGGTCCAGAGGTGACAATATTTATTTGATTGGACTAGGTAGTTGGCCAATCCTGGCAAATCCATGATCCCTGTCTTGGGATTATAGTATTGTTTCGAGTCCTCTATGAAGGCATGTTGTCATGTTTTATTTCATTTGCATCCACCTTCTCTGTTTATATTATAGGAAATTTTTATCACTATAGTTTAAGTCATAATAGGTATTGGTCAGTGAGTTCGTACGTCAGCTATTGTGCTGTCAAGTGTCAAACTCAATTATATATTTCATTTTCATGGAGTGTTCTGCAATTGCCAGTTGCTGATTTTCATAATTGAGTGGTCTTATATGTTCTTTTACTATTGTTGTTATTTGTCTGCCATTTTGGCCTGTACAAACTTTTACCATATGAACAAGGTACCACCTGTCTCTCCTTTAGCTGGTGTTTTGCCTTTCACATATACCAGAATGCTGCTAGTCTTGGGTTTCAGATAAAACTGACTTTCACAAACATTATAATAACACAGCAATTATTTATGGATCTGTGAACATGCAAAGGCCACGTATTTGAAGAGAGTCCATTTGGTCTCAAAATTTACCTGACTGCGACTTGTGTACGTTCTCGAGAAGGAATCTTTACTGAGGCTCTTGGGAATAGGTTTGAACCACCGTCTACCGAGAGAGACAAAGACCTCTCTGAGACGAAAGGCAGGAGAGGGAGAGAGAGAGAGAGAGAGCAGGGAGATGCGAATGAAAAGAACAAAAAAGAAATGTCCACGCGCGGGCTTGTCATCTCGTATATTTGGCGGGGAGTTGCACAAGCGACGACATTCGCTAATTGCTCGTGTGATGGCCAGCCGCGTTTGCTATGCACGTAGTGGCTCGCGCATAACGAGTGGTAAATTTACGGCCAAGCGGTGCGCGACAGTCAGCTACAGTTAGTTGAAAAGTTGGTGAGGGGCGGTAGGGAAGAACGGAATGCCCCCAAACACGCGAGAGTGACTCTCCCCTTCGCAGTTTTATGGCAGTTATTACTACTGGCTCATCTCGACCGACCCGCCGCGATCCTTCCGAGGCGCCCCCTCCCCTTAATATTGCCGTAATAAAACAACGCGAAGACGATCTTTCCCGAAATCCCCCCATTCCTGGAGGCCGGGTGGTGGGTCGGGGAGGAGGGGCGGACATCCATAACTTCCAGCCGGACTCAGTGTGGCGTAACAAAGGCTGCGCTGTGAGAACCCTCTCCATCCTTCATCGTGTGGCTCACTACATTTATCTCGTTCCACCTTCGTCCCTCCGTCCCGCCCTCTTCCGCCGTGCCTTGCTCTTCATCCGGCTGTAAGCCTGCACCCGGCGAAGCCCCCCTCCTCTCACCGGCGGGACGACACAGATAGAGTAACGCAGAGGGCGAAGCAATAAACTACTAGTCGAGAGTCTTGCGCACACACGAACACTCGCAAGCCCATCCGCGAGGAATACTGCAGGGAAAACGGATCACGTCCTTTAAAACGTTCCTGCTTTCTCCGTGGAAATGGTGAGGGGGAAGGGAAGAGACCATACACAAGATCATCAGCTGACGTAACTGGAAATAAATCTAGTTTAAGGACTCTGCACGTCGGAGACAACTTGCGTCCACCCTGTTTGTGTGACGCGGCGTTTCGTTTATAATAGTTGCGATAACGTTTACATTAGTCTCATATCTCTCTCAGGCGTTTTAAAGAAATAGTAAGCCCAGAATAATAACGAGAGGTGGAACATTTCCCCACATTAGCTGTAAATCTTCCCACTTAAAGCTATTCAAATGAAAAAAAAAAAAAATATTAAGTTTTGATGATATTTTATAGTTTCATGATATTATATAAATAATAACTTAATAAAAATAGCAACAAAAGTAAAATAATAGCGTTTTTCAGGTTTTTTTAAACATAGATATAAGATATTTAACTCTGATTCGTACAAATTTCAGTACGTTATTTCAACGTAAAGTTTGGTTCCAGTTAAATTGTGGATAGAAGTTACAAGAATAAAATGTAGCAATTTGTTTGAAATCAGTAAATATACTCTGGTTCGCATGCAGTACGAGTTTAACTTTTAATTATTTTAACTTTAAATTTCATCTCAAAAGTTAAAATTGAAGTACGGGCAAATCGCATAATGCATCCCCAAGAAATATTCTTCGCAACATTATAATAATATGAAAACAATATTTTGAGCTATAATATAACGTATATTAATTTAGTACCACTTTGAGATGTGTACATAAAAATGTACACATTTAAAACTCCTGTAACTCGTTTCATTCTTTTTTAGAAAGTAATTCACGTCCACTGTTATTACTTTCCAGACTATTATTAAATACCACAAGGTAAAAGGACGCCATATGATACAAATGTGGAAAATACTTTTAACCTCCTAAGCAACCTTAATGCAGCTTTTCAACAGAAACATTTTTAACTTATTTTATCAATATTATGTTTGCAAAATTCATAAAATAATTCTGCCCTTTCCTTCATTTCTTCTGTTTTTAAAGTTTCTGAACATGTTATTGAACAAAATCGAATTTAAAATGAATTACGTTAATAAGTAATGATGGTGGACCATCAAACGATTAGAATGGAGTTGCCTGTAAACTTTATGGTGTAGAAAATCGGTAGAAAATTGATAGATTCTAAAAATAAAAAAATACTAACAATGTTCCATATTTCTGTCATTGTTCATTTCAGCACGAATTGCGCAACAAATTTACCAACGGATTATATGATTAATTCTTAAACTCAAGAACTGAAAATTGTTATTCCTTTATTTACTTTTTATATGCGAATAATTGAAACTAATTTTACGATTTCTTGGGAAACTACGTCGAAAACGTTTTAATGATTGTATGAAGCTATTTCAAATGAGTACTGTCTTCAGTAGCTAGCGATGCAACATATGTAAAACCGAAACAGTTAACAGTTTGGGGAAGTGGCAGGGCAGAACTTGTGTACAAGTAAGAGTTATGTTTAAACACACGCAATACGCGTAAAAAATTTAAATAGCGTATGGCAGAAATTAAAAAAAAAAAACAGGTTTCTGCTAACTAGCATACGTTTAAGTCACTATGTAGCACGACCCAAGGACCGTTGGACGCTACAGAGTTTTCAAGTTTTAACACTGTGTAGTACGCACTAACTTTTCAAAATATATTAACATGACAACAAATGCAAATGCGTTGATCACATTCATGACAATAACTGTTATCACAATATGGTATTAAATTCAATAACAGCACATGTATTAAACATCTAGTGATGCTAATACTGCTAGAGTGCTAAACACGTGCCCTCTCGACTTCAGTGTTGACAAGTGAGTGGCGAAACATACCCGAGGTGCCATATAGCTTTCATTACAAAATATAAAACATAACAACTGTTCTAACTTGACCGCAAATCGGTTATAGCTGCTTCAAGGGGACCCTTGAACTGCTATATGAAATCAACTGAATCAGTTATCACCTGTACTAATCCGTTGTAATTTACTCCCTCCCGAAAAGTGGTAACATGCCCATTTTCTGATTCCTCAGGCAGCAGTAACTTATGAGCTTAATTTTCAGGCAATAAAATTTAACCAATTGAAATCATGTTTAATATTTAAAGCGGTCGTTGAAGTTTTCTTTTCGAACTTCTTAAGGGGTTGGGAAAGGTTTAGGTGTTATAAAGTTTATTTTTATGTGAGATATGCTCCTCCTTTATTAAACTATAAATTCTTCTTCCTAGGTGAAACAGATTACACATTTCTCTACAGTAGGACTAAATATCACATTTTAGATCCTTTAAAACGAAAAAGTGGGAGTTTAATTCAAAACGTAATTTATTTTCTTTCCATTTTCGTCCTCAAGACGTTCATAAACACGATGTCGCAGATACACCTCCAGGTCGCAAAGTATCATAACACTATCCTGGTATTTTTTTATTCTTTTCACGGCAAACGGTGTTCTTTTCCAAAAGACTGTTTTACGAGCAATTCCCTGGAATCTGCTTGCACTTCCAGCTTGGAAGGTTTCGTTGATTCGCTGAATTTGTTGTTTACGCGTTAATTATTCTTTATGGTTGTGGCAGTGTACTCTAAATCTGCTGGGTAGAAACCAACACAACCCAGTGAAAATAGAAGCTTAATGATTATTATGGCTGAATTTTACTAATATTAAGTTTTATGTAGTCCTTACTCAGATCACCTTCCTTGAGTTCTGAAATTAAACAATACATATGTTAAGTCAATAATTCTACTTCATAGTCTTCAATTATAAAAACAAATATATTTTTTACTGAATAACATATTTAACAAAAATGTTTTGACGTGACAACGTCTTAAATTAGGTTGCGGCTGGGAGTCACTTATGAAAAAGTGTAACGCTCGGTAACGTTACGATGAGTCACCGAACGAGAGAGAGGCCCGCCGAATGCCTTGCGTCTCTCTCCCACTCAACTATGATCGGTCTGCCGCGCGCGCAGCACTACGTTGTCACGTAAAATCTTCGCCCGTAAAACCGACTTTACAGGCAACCATTTTTTTTTTATTACTAGAAATATTTATGAATAATTTTTAATAAAATTGTCACGAACCAATTCGAATTTCAAAAACTAGACGTTCTCTCATCTACGTTATTCAATTGATTTTTTAGAAAGTTTTATTGAGTTTAAATGAAATATTGTTGCGAGAATTTTTAAGTAAATGAATACACGGAAACAATATATTGTATATATTTTCCACAGTGCATACCTTTAGGCATTTTACTATCTATTGGAATCTGAGTAATATAAATCACATTTTATGTTAAATTTATATAAATTAGAGGTATTGCCAGTGTATATTGCTGTAATGGTATCGACAATATTACTGTTCCAACAGTAAATGTATTCAAAAATTCGTTAATGATTATTATATTTATCTACAATTAATGTATATATAGGTCTATGTCAATTTAAAACCTTCGCAAGTCCAAAAAGCAATACAGTTGCACGAATTAATATTAATTTTATAATTAATTTTAATTTAAATATTTTTTGAAAAATGTGTTTGGAATAGTACCCATAAAATTAAAACATCAACATTTTGTGTACAGTAAAAAAGTCCAATATTTATAACGAATACAAAATGAAAGTTCAAAAAATTTTTGGTAGCAAAAATTACATAGAATTATTAACAATATATCTTATTATTTACGTGTAAATTTCAAATAGCTGTTCTATTTTTATGTAAATTGAGATACATTAACTTAGAGTTCGTACACAATTACAGTTTATTAAACTAGCTAACGTATACTCTAACCATTCCGAACATTGCCGCATTCAGGTGATTTACCTTATATTTACAAACATTAATTATAAATCTAGAGCACATGATAGTGTTTGGATTTATATTAAAAAGAGTCTTAGTCATTGACTCGACTGCAAACTGCCTCTGTAATCACAGGAATAATCGAAAATAAGCTACCATACAAAATAATGTGTTATATAATTCATTCACCGTTACTTCCAACTTTTCTGAAGCCCTGCTAAAGTTATACTTCTAGGATATCCCTCCGCACTTGGAAACCAAGCTTAATCTAAGTCTATAAAATTACACCAGAGGGATAACGCACCGCATTCGTGCGCTCTCAGTTTAATAATATTTTGCATAAGAACTACTTCTTACTAGGCATTACCAACATATATAATTTTTCCCTGTTTATATTCACATCAATTATAAATTACACATTGTGATTTATATATAGAATGTAGAGTAAGCAAATGTTAAATTAACCAAAAATAAGGTATTTTCATACTAACACAAGCATAAAACGCTTGTGATACATGACATATTAAGGAAACAACAGAACACGTCATATGGGGTGATTTTTCTAAGGTTTCCTTCAAAAAGTGTGAAGAAACCGCGAATAGATTATGTCATGCTCACTAAACAGTTTATTCAAGTTAATAAAGAAAATGTGATAATTAACAACTAGCGTTCTCTTTTATGCACACATTCTGGTTGATCGAGGGCGCATCTGTTTGTAAAGCAGGCACAGGTTATACCGTCTGATATTATTTAGATATATAGCTATTATGTATTTATGATTTATCTTGTGCAGGTTTTTGCAAAATAATTTTTTCATGATGTCTCTTACCAACGACATAGAACTAGAGTTTTAAGCGTAAACTCTTTGTAATATCCTCTTTGACCAAATGCAGGTCTCATTTTCAAGAGCATAATATTTCATTGCAAATAATAAACGTTCAAACCTCTCATTACATCACACACAACGTGAAAGGGCGCATAAGGTCCCTTTTAACTAACCGCTTTTAACTAACCATGTCGACACGAGCGCGACCAAGATGTTTTCCAAGGGGAGGCGTAGGAAACAGGAAAAGTTCCCTTCAGAGGAGTGTGAGATTTACACGTAACGTCGCTAAGAAGCAATTTATTTGTAATGAAAATTGTTATTTCACATTTCTTAGACAAAATACAGTTTCCAGGGAGGGCAAATCCACGCCCCCCCCCCCCCNTGACGACTATGGCTGTCAAGGCCCTTGCTTCTGATAGACGAATAAACGAATCATCTGAGGTGTATCACATATGACTACCATACATGGTAATGTAGGCCTAACATCGCACTGAATCAAACAATTTCTCCAGACTTTTCATTTACCATCAACACGTCACGTTAGCACCAAGTGTAGTTATTGAGAATACAATGGCGGACGGATGAACTACCTACCTGGAATAGTCTAGACTAACTGGCAGCTGTATTAATATAACATTCAAGACGACATGTCGTATTACCTTCACCCGCTCGGTTGTAAATAACAAATTATACGGCGACTTCACCTATTCTTCTATTTATCTGCGATGAGCTATGGTACTTAAACTTGTATTGTTCAAGTTGAAGCAGTCGCCTAGGAATTACTCCATGTCTTATTCGAACCAGCGAGAATGGTTAGCTCCTGCAAAGCTGCAATAAAATGTAGCAGGATTAACTTCAATAAAAACTGCGATTGAAAAAAAAAAACGAAAAGCTTATTAGATGTTGAACGAACTCGCAATCAAGACTGGACGAAGGGCAGGACAAAATGACAAGTGGATGAGCAAAAAACAATCCGATGAACCATGAAGAGAAAGTTACCAGCAATAAAGTCCGGGGGAAAGGGGAAATCTTTCAGGCTGGAAGAAGTGGGCACAAGGATCAATAAAGTTTAAGATGGAAGAAAGAATAGCAGAAGAAAGGAAATACAGCTTTACGAAATACTAGTGTATGGGAGAACTTGATCATTTTCCCTGGGAAAACTTGTCATGCTAGCAGCAGCGGTCTACAGTGTTAACGATCATTGCATGTATCTTATATGTATTAGAATCCTTTAGGGTGTAATCAAAACTGTGAACATTTTTGAGGCAGCTTGTAATGACGCAATATTATTAATTATCAAGTTTCTAGCCGCGGTTCATTTTCTTTCGTTTAGTGGGACTTTGTAAATTATTATCGGAATTTGAAATTAAAACCGTGGTAGTTCGTTTATCGTGGTAGTTTGTTTATCGGACATACGTTTGCTTTTTAGAAATCTTGGTTTTTGTTACGCGTCAGCGAAAAGTAGGCTAACAACAAATAGGCAAGTGATGTTTCACAACTTAAAGATGTGTCAAATACGATCAGAAATAATTTATAATTGTCAAGCCGAATTGTCAATGTGTGCAATCTACAATGTATAAGTTTCTTCAGAGTAACTGACTTTTTTAAAGTTAATAGAACCGTTTACTTGAGACAGTTTTAAAAAAAATATCAGAATGTTATACTTTTCTTATTCCTTAGCTTCATGCCACGAAAGATGATTACAATGTGTTCTGCGTCACAGGAGCCGTGCTCGTTGCTGTTTGAGCAATTATGTTACTGTCTTCAACATGGCAACATTGCACATTACGGTGACCAATGCAATGTTCTGTCGTGTGTTGATACGCGTCATGGCCAGGAACTGGACGCTGGCATGAGAGTTGATATTTACGCCAAGACGCCAGCGATTATCCTCTCCACGTCTCTAGGATTTCGCGGTACATTTTTGCCAAGAAGAGACTACAAAACGAGCTGTAGCACCGAAAAAGATCTCAATTTGCCCTCAAAACGAACAGACTAAGTGTCTGAACAACTATTCGTGTTTATATACCGTACAATAACCCTCTCAGCTTCTGACGTCAAATCATAAGGCCGGAGTCATATTCTCACTACTTAATCTTCTTTAATCCTGTAATGCACCCTCTTCATATAAAGCTAATGCTTCAAATGTTATCAATTATTAACTCTGAAGCCGTAGCGTGAAAACCTTTCTAAATAAAACTGTTTTTATTTAACGTAACTCCATTTAGCCACGTAGTTTACGATACAGAATAAAAATATATGTCGTAAATATGAATATAATAAAGAGCAAGCTCCTAGTACCCACCTATAATACCAGTGCAAATATGTAAAACCGTTGTTGAATTGTGCCGACATCTCCACTTTTTGCGAGAATTGAAAAGAGATGTAGAAAATAAGAGAAGGAAGTTAAAACTGAATTTCTTCATCGTATATACACTGAAGAGCCAAAAAAAAACTGGTACACCTACCTAATATCGTGTAGGGCCCGCCGAACACGCAGAAGTGCCACAAGACGACGTGGCATGGACTCGGCTAATGTCTGAAGGTATGCAGGAGGCAATTCACACCATGAATCCTGCAGGGCAGTCCACAAATCTAATCTGCGCCAATTTGAGAAAGGGTTGTTCGTCTGTCACGTTTAATGATTCTCGTCCGTCGTCGTTTGTCCCGTTCGTTCACGATCTTTTTCCGGCCGCAGCGATGTCGAAGATGTGATGTTTTACCGGATTCCCGATATTCACGGTACACTAGTGAAATAGTCGTAAGCGAACATCCAAATGTTATCGACACCTCGGAGATGCTACGTCCCATCTCTCATGCGCCGACTATAACACCACGTTCAGACTAACTTAAATCTTGATAACCTGCCATTGTAGCGGCAGTAATCGATCTAGCTGCCGACCGCATCGCGTTACTGTGATTGGTTCCATACCTCTGTTATTTGCATACACATGCCTATACCAGTTGTTTTTTTTTTTTTTTTTTTTTTTTTNTTTTTTTTTTTTGTTCTTCTATGTAGGTACTTTATTTCGGGCAACAGTGATTCAAGGAAGATACACAACTTGAGTCCGCTTCTTAAAAAAAAGTAAATAAAATATGGTTTCACGAGTGGGGCCTGGCAAACACTAGTGGTTGCGCCATTGCAATTTTGACACAGTTTGGGAGAACGTTTAAAAGAATTTCTGACGACTTGCAATAGTGGACTATTACTGAAGTGCGTGAATAACTTATGCCATACGCTCTAAAATTTATTATATATTGAAACAAGCTAAGTATTACTCACTAACAATTCAGTTACTGACCTGAATCTGTTAGTTGAGTACAGCTATTGCGACAGAAGAATGTAGGTATTTGAATGAAACAATATACTCGGCCGTTGCGAAGATTTACAAAATGTCACAGAAAAAGAGTAGGAATTAAAATAATACACATATACCTAAATCAAGCTAAGATTAATTCCTGTCAACAAGGTAAATGAATAGCACATAGATAATATCTCATTGTGTGTTTTGCTCCTGTTGACAGTAACCAACACTAGTTTCGTTTTCGGTTCTTTTGTGTTATGCGAGTCCTCCTCCGAGTCTTCTCTTACGAACAGCAGATCTATGCAGTGATGCATATCCATAATAATGGTTTATTTCAGCTACTACTGATTGGGTTTTATTTATTTTATTGTGATTTATAACGCACCTGCGTTTATATACAAGGTAACTGGTGGGAGAGGGGAATGCTGGCACACTAACCTGGCCTTAACTTACGTCTTAGAACGGTGCGTGTATAGACGGCTTGCATAACTTTGTAGAGCGAGAACTCTTGGCGCGTTGATAACTCGATGGCTTCTTGAAAGGGATCTTCGGCAGTGTCAGCCTGCGCTGACAGGTGTGAGTAGACCGCCAAACCACATTTCTGTCACGGATGGACGAGCTCAGTTTGTTTTCAAAACAATATCCTTAGTGCTGGATCAGTTCACTTGCGAATAAAGGCGCCACCAAAGGGCCTATGCACACAACACCTGAGTGCGCGGAGGCAAAATCGCGTGGCTTTGACTTGCGCAAACACAACCAGTTTCTCGGTGGCTGCGTGGTTCTGTTTAAGAGACTTGTGGAATTCGTGGCACCCCGATCCAATTCTCTTACCGCCTTTATTCCATGTCTTCGGCTTGGTTTTGACAGGTGGTTGCTATCCCACACGTATAATAATAACCAACCCGTTTGGCATATCCAGCCCATACACCAAGTGCAAATCTTCCCTCATCATCGTTGTGGCAAGAATTAATATCTGATATAAAATGTGTTCTTTTAGTTTTCAGGATTCATATTTTTTTTTTTTTTTTTTTAAGTTTCTACTGGACGTGTTGTATCATACGATAGCGTCAGTATTTCGCATTCGAGATATGGATATTTCGATTCTAGTCGATTGCACTAGCAATTGCTTCTCCTGTGTTTTTTTAATACCGAATTCCAGGCAACGGCTGGTGTCACAGTTGTTTAATATGAAATTTCCCACTTTTACTTGTCAATTGCAATTTTGCCCTGATTTAATTGACTGCTTGCAGATGTGTAAATATAAATGTGTTTGGAATATCTGGATAATGTGCTTGATGGCGGCAATTACTGGATATTTTTTTCTTCGGTGCTGTGAAACATCAACCGTAAAATAATATGCTGAGCTGCTGTGCGAATTGTACGGCGTGAAAACATTCATCATCGGCAAAACGTAATTTAGAATGTTGTTCAGCGTGGCTGTCATAATATTTCCAGAATGACGTGCCATTAATCAGTAGCTGTTGCTGCACAGCTGTGCCCTTCCTTCAACACGTTGGCAGAAGCGTACACTGGAGATCGACTGACAGTAGCTGTAACGATCACACAATATGGTTAATATAAAGCACTAGTCAACTTTGAATGGCCGGAGAAAGGAATGTTTCAATCGGAACGTAACTACTCAATTTCTATCCACTTCAGAATGGCAGCAAAATTTCCTAGTCCTGCTTTTCTATTTGTTACCTGAAAATAAGTGGCTTGCGATTAGTCACGAGTTTTTGAAATTCATCTTTTAATAAGTACTTGCAAGTAACTGCAGGAATTCTAACCTATGCACTGACTGCGACAGTTTACAGAAATCTTTTGGGCGCATAGGGGAAAGGAAGTCTTCACGCCTTATTTAAACTTCAAATACTACTTTCTAGTGCAGCTCGAACAACGCTGATTTTAAAATTTCATTGTTTTTGAAAGAAAAAAAAATACACAGATAGAATTTATTGTTTGACAGTATCTTACAAGCAGGGGAACAGGAAGAGGGGAGATGTAGGGGTACACTGTTCCCCCTTAAGTTTAGTGGGTGAGGTGGGGGTATAGCATAGTATTTGTACCTCCCCAAATTCAGTACTTAAATAAATTGTGCCACTATGGCAATCTTAATTACAACAAGATTTAATGACGTGCTGTGGAAGAAATTTTTTTCGTTATAATGTTTACATTAAATGAAGGGTGGTAAATGGGGGGGGGGCGATAGCGGAACAATGAAATTTTAATTATTAAAATGGAAAACTTTGCAGAGGTACATTCTGCTTAATACTCTTTTCCTTTCCCCGCTGAATTTCAGCAGTCTATTGAAAATACAGTCTGCAGTTTCTTCGACTCTGGTCTCAACTTGTACCCCCCCCCTCCCAATTAAAAACGTTCCAGCGACCATGCTTACACGAGCACTACAGCCCACCAACAAGGCTTTTTCTGACTGAATAAAATAATTGGTATAACCACAGATACCGCCAACCAGAGTGGCTGGAGGGGTCAAACGTGCCTCACCCTTTGCGATAATTTTACGTTTCGTTTATTAACCTCCCCTTCCCTTGTCACCCATGTCGCCCATGTCTCTGGATCGGCACTTTTTTAAATTTTTGATGAAAATGTTAATGCTCTATGGACAAATAAAATATTCTGCTTTATGGCAACAATTTTACTACAAAAATACGGATACAGAATTTATATCATACAAATGAATATCGCTAACACTTTGACATTGATTAAACAAACATGGGAAGACGCGGATCAAAGGCGTGGTGTTTACTTTAAGCTGGCTTTTCACAGCTAATGGGCTTATCACGTGCACGCACAGTAAGGCACCGCCCTCGATTTGTCACGGGCGTGAATGATGAGGCGACGTAACAGTTAGTCGTATGTGGAAAAATTGCCTTTTTATTCTGGTATCGTGAAAGGTGAAACAAGTATTCGACGGAAAACTTTAAATTGTTCAACTGAATACTCTCTGAAAGCTCTCCTTTGTTTCTTCTTCTCATTACATATATTGTCGCCATCATATGTGCTCTTTAACACTGGTGTAGTCCCAGTGAATACTAGAGACGTCTCAAAGAATTGGCAGTGTGAAATTGTCACTTGCATAAATATCGGCTATTTGTGGTTAGTTGAGCAATTATAAAGCCCTACCTAGGATCTATTTCTCTGTCAATTTCGTATCTTTTCGCTGTAGCCTATCTAAAAAACACATTGAATTAGGCGATTTCACTTATTCGCAAGTTCTGAAAAAACAAAATGGCGTAAATTCAGTGTGTAAACATTACAGTGTTAAAACAACGTTAGGACGTGGAACTGCTTTCCTAATTCTCTGCCGACTTTACCGTGAGTACTCCAGTCAGAGGTTACGTCAAATTTTATACAGGTATGGGTAGTGATTTTTTTCAAATGTAGATTAGAGAAATGCTTAATGAAACCCGAACAGCCTATGTGTTAATATTGCGCCAAGGACCTAGCGGTTAAGTCTTCCCTCCACGACGATCTGGTGGAGTAAATCGCGATTTACACGCGTGGGAAACGTGGCGGACGTCGCCGTTGGGAATGATAATGCCACATTGGACGCCACCCGCAAAAGAGATGTGATATATACAGTACGTGACTCCTTAGGATGGCTTCACGTCGAGGAATACGAGCGGGAAGATCTCATTTCCCCGTGTCCTTGCATTCCGCTGTTGATCTCTCTTGTGGCCTCAAACACACGTTACCTTTCCGGAACGACTGCGTATATGAGCCGAGCAGAAGGTCGGAAGGCAGCCAGGCGACAGTTCGTCAGACACATAATTAACAACGTCATGTAAACCATCGGGGGCTGCTGGCGAGATGGTAACGATCTAGGAAATCCTCACTGTCCCATAACAGTGGATTATTCGTTATCTGGCTGAACTAACCCTGTTGCATCACCCACCGTAGTTCGACCCAGGAGAACATCTGCGGCTGAGGACACTATGTCGCCTTGGAAACCACGAGCTCCCTAATGTTCAATCCCGGTCTTCTAGGAATAAGTGTCTATTATGTAGGTTTAGATCTGTGTAGTACAACAGTCGTCCCCATTGTAGTATACCTCATGGTGTGCAGCAGAGAAGAAAAATAGTTGAAAAAAAATCTCATACTAAGATCTTAGGTCAATGAAGACAAAAATGTGTGGGTGGGGCGAGAAGTGCATTCAGCAGGTTTAAAAGGGCGTTGGCGGCGATTTTTTTTTTGTTTTTTTTTTTCCACTTTTACCTCATCCTGTTCAACTGTTAGATATTTTCAGTGATTACCCATTATACGCAAAAAAAAAAAAAATTGTCTCATGTAGTTTATGAATAAATACATGTCAAAAAAAACTGTTGTAGAAATAATGAAAACTTATTTACGTACAGAAATGAGATAATTCACACTGAAAGTAAATGATAAAATATATTCCAAGACGTCTATAAATTCGTACAAAGAAATGTTTTTGCAATTTAAAAAAAATTGCCTAAAATTAGGAAATTCTTACCTTTTTTTATGGTTTGCTAATCATACGTTAAAGTTAATTAAGACAATACATTTCAATTGCCCCATGTTAATTTTTCTGCACACAGTTTGGTTTATTTTATTTGTACGTTACATAAAAGTAAAATTTGACTTTGATATGTCATTTTGTATAAACAATGACACCTAAAAAAAATTATCCGAGGGAAATGTTGTAACAAATAATGTCTACAAGTTTAAAAGTACGTAGTATAAATATAAGAATATAAAAAATAAAAGAAAACAGTTTCGTGGCTAAGCACGTCATACAAGGGGTGATTTTTCAAAGGTTTGACCCAAAAAGTGCGCAGAAACCGCGAATAGACTATACAATAGTAGCGTTCGTCGATCCTTTGTCTGCTTCATGGCCGGCATCTTCGGTCGCAGGCAACACGCCGACAAAGCAGTTAGTAGGGTTGGAGGAGGTGTTGAGGAAGAGTCGGAAGGGGTAAGGTACGTGGCAACGACGGGAGCGCAAAGCAGTCAGAAATGAAATACCGGGGAGGAATTCGGCGCATCGTCGTCGAGGAACGGTCATGCCCGGGNTACGGCGTGGGGAAGGAAGTCCTAGGACACTTGAACATCCCTCCTCTTTAACCCGATGGAAACTTGCTGAGCCTCGTATCCGTACGTAACGATTACTCTACTCAGGTTAAGGAAACTCAATGCTTTTAGTTCGGCAACTAAAATTTTTCGCCACCAGTTAGCTCTGATGTCGCATGTGTACCGGATTTTTCCTTTTTGTATGCAAGTAAATGGGATAGCTGCAATTTCCATAAAATAAATGTAGTTCTGTAAAATCTTCCTAGTTGTATCGTGTTAGACCCTTCGAAAAGAATAAACTTTGTTATTCGCACTAAAAATGTATTCACATATTGTTAAATATTCTGTCGTAAATATGATTTAGCAAAACGTAGGCGTACACTATTACTTTATTTAAATGTCATAACTAAATCAAAAATATAATAGTGAAATGGTTTATATATATTTTTTAGGACTTTCCACCGCAGTTTCCTTAAACTAAAGGAGGAAAGTACAAAGTTATTTTTGACGACAGCTATATTAATTTCACACTAACATTTGTAACGTTTTCTCAGTGAATTAAGCTTGCTTATGAACGCCCAGTGCCAATCACAGTTATATTTTTAGTTTGCTCTTGTAAATACCATTGGAGGGCGTGAATAATAGTTACAAAATAAAGTTTAATGCTTAAAAGTATGGATGAGGCAAATATTTATCACAATTTTAGCCAAACACTAACTTTTACAAAAAAATATATAGAATTTCTCAATTTACCACCAACTTAAAAGCAACCTCTTTGGAACACCAGTGCACCCTGCGGCGGAAATTTTCCCTACGATAAACACTCCCATAAGAAATATCGTTTTGTTCCTAATCTGAGTAGAATAACCCCCACGGGAAGCTCATCGGCTCTCAAGACCTCGATGCTAAGAGCCGTTCAAATCTCTTCACTCACCCTACGGTAAGTTTTGTCTTTGACGTAGCCATCTTTATTCTAATGTTTATTCTCAAACTGAAAGGCTTTAATACGTTGTGCTTATGACCCGAGACATATTTCGTGGTGAGGTACAAATCTATAAATACCCTATATCTAGTTTATATATTTGAAATTATACTGTATTCGGTATTAACTCTTTCATTATTCACATTACATGCATTCTGGAAATGTGTATAGTATTTATTTCAATAGGTATAATATAAATTTTGTTATGAAATGATGTATTATTATTATTAGCTTACTAACTTACTTTAAAAACATAAAAACCTTTTTTCACCTAGTGCAGATTTTATTGGATACTTTAAGAAGAAATACCCAGTACTATTCAAGGCAGTTGCAAGATTCTTGTGTGCGTGGCAGCGTATGGGTTCGTCGAAGTACTCCTGTCTCCTCCCTAGCATTCATTCTGTCGTTGTTTTGTCCCCATTTTAACTTACCTGATCTGCTTCTTAGGTATAGCAGTGGACTCAGTTTGTCGCCAGCCCACTCCCTTTCTCACTCTTTTCTCTCTCTCACACACAGCTATGTTAACGTTGCCTCTAAGCTACAAGAACGTGCGGATGTCGCTTTTCATTTTAAGAAAGATTTCGGTTTGTTTTTGCTTTCGTGCTGGGGAAAAAATAATCATAATAATGGTGTAATCACACAGCAACTATGTTTTATATTACAATAGGCAGCAATTGCCATGCTGTTGCTGATTGACTAGTGATGATTATGACATTTCAGTAAGGGAGCAGGGTAATGCCAATATCTAGTAACAGAGTATTTAGTGTGATTACTTCAGGTGAACGTATGTAGAACAGTCCGGATAATGTGCACAACTGCCTTCTTGGAGGGCGTGAGTTTGGTTTTCAATTAGTAACAGACGCTGGCGTATGTAAATGGAAATTTAAGTATGAAAGTTGAACTACATAAAATTTTTAGTCAACAAGCGAACACACTTAAAAGCAGTTGAAATATCTATTCTTGATAATCATATATTTTCAAAATATATNCACGTATGTAGAACAGTCCGGATAATGTGCACAACTGCCTTCTTGGAGGGCGTGAGTTTGGTTTTCAATTAGTAACAGACGCTGGCGTATGTAAATGGAAATTTAAGTATGAAAGTTGAACTACATAAAGTTTTTAGTCAACAAGCGAACACACTTAAAAGCAGTTGAAATATCTATTCTTGATAATCATATATTTTCAAAATATATAATCTGTAACTACTAAAATTTATTTCGTGGTGTGCGGGTGCTGCTAGAGTAATCGGGAACGCTTTTTGGCACATCATTTTCAAAATACAAGCTCATGACGTAGCAATGCTACGATATCAATACCCATATATGTATGTGAAAACATGGATACGCTATCTCCTCCACTTGGTTAGGAGTCGTTGCAATATTGTTCATAACTTGCTGTGTGATTTATGAATTAATTTTTTATTGGGCTGACATAGCTAGCAGTTTCTTATGACGTAAACAGACATGCGCAGGAACTACTTATAATTCATGTATCATATGTTGAATGTCACAGCCACTTAATTGATAACAACACGTATGTACACTGAAGAGCCAAAAAAACTGGTACACCTGCTTAATATCGTGTAGGCCCCCGCGAGCACGCAGAAGTGCCGCAAGACGACATGCCACGGACTCGACTAATGTCTGAAGGTATGCAGGAGGCATTGAAATCTGCGCCAATTTGAGAAAGCGTTGCACGTNCTTGCTGTGTGATTTATGAATTAATTTTTTATTGGGCTGACCTAGCTAGCAGTTTCTTTTGACTTAAACAGACATGCGCAGGAACTACTTATAATTCATGTATCATATATTGAATGTCACAGCCACTTAATTGATAACAACACGTATGTACACTGAAGAGCCAAAAAAACTGGTACACCTGCTTAATATCGTGTAGGCCCCCGCGAGCACGCAGAAGTGCCGCAAGACGACGTGCCACGGACTCGACTAATGTCTGAAGGTATGCAGGAGGCATTGAAATCTGCGCCAATTTGAGAAAGCGTTGCACGTCTGTCACGTTTAATGATTCTCGTCAGTCGTCGTTTGTCCCGTCCATTCACGAGCTTTTTGCGGCCGCAGCGATGTCGAAGATTTTATGTTTTACCGGATTTCCGATATTCACGGTACACTCGTAAAATGATCGTACGCGAAAATCCACATTTTATCGCTACCTCGGAGATGCTATGTCCCATCTCTCGTGCGCCGACTATAACACCACGTTCGAACTCACTTAAATCTTGATAACCTGCCATTGTAGCAGCAGTAACCGATATAGCAACTTTCCCAGACGCTTGGTGTCTTATATAGGCGCTGCCGACCGCTTCGCGTTACTCTGATTGGTTCCATACGTCTGTTATTTGCATACGCATGCCNCTAGCAGCAGTAACCGATATAGCAACTTTCCCAGACGCTTGTTGTCTTATATAGGCGCTGCCGACCGCTTCGCGTTACTCTGATTGGTTCCATACGTCTGTTATTTGCATACGCATGCCTATTCCAGTTTTTTTTTGCTCTTCAGTGTATATAATTGAATAGATGTTATTAAATTTATAAATTTAACTCGACGTTTAATTTCACCTATTCACTAGAGAAAAGTTAATATAAAAGAACCGAACACGTCTTTACAACAGCTACCCTCAGTTTATTATATAAAAAAGAATTTATTATGAGAATTAATTATATTGCAGTTATATGGCAGCATTATCACGTTAAAAGCGTCATGTGTTAAGAGGTTTTCCGCAGATCAAAAACGCTAAATGGTAACAAAGGCCAGAATTGTACAACAAACTGAATTGGTTACTTTTTNCCTATTCCAGTTTTTTTTGTTCTTCAGTGTATATAATTGAATAGATGTTATTAAATTTATAAATTTAACTCGACGTTTAATTTTACCTATTCACTAGAGAAAAGTTAATATAAAAGAACCGAACACGTCTTTACAACAGCTACCCTCAGTTTATTATATAAAAAAGAATTTATTATGAGAATTAATTATATTGCAGTTATATGGCAGCATTATCACGTTAAAAGCGTCATGTGTTAAGAGGTTTTCCGCAGATCAAAAACGCTAAATGGTAACAAAGGCCAGAATTGTACAACAAACTGAATTGGTTACTTTTTTTTTTTTTACAGGTTCTTACTTAACACACGAATGAGCACTATAGTTAAGTGAGTCTGTGTGTATTTGGAAATGGTACAATATCAATAGATCATTAAAAAAATCTTTAATTGCACAAAGTGCAATTGGTCATTTGAACACTCGAAAGCTCAGATAGACCAGAGTTCTATGAGACAAAAATCGAGTAAGCTTATCTCGTATTTGCGAAGAGGTTGTTACGTAGCGCCGACAACATAGTTTTTCTGAGTAACTTCACGTGTTTGTTGAAATAAATTTTATTTAGAGGTGAGTTTTGTTTCACAGTCATTTGCGGATTGTTTCTCGTGCATTAACTTATTAACAGATAAACGTACAAAATGTATGTTTTTAATTGTATGAGTATTATGANTTCACGGATTGTTTCTCGTGCATTAACTTATTAACAGATAAACGTACAAAATGTATGTTTTTAATTGTATGAGTATTATGATAAAGAGAAGTCTGAGACAATGTATTTTTAATGGGAGATGTGTTACTGTGGCTGTGGCTGGCGGTCTTTGGCTCGACTCGGACGAGCTCGGCAATCTTCGGCTCGACTCAAGGGGTGCCCGCAAGTCGTCGACTCGGGTTTGTCGAACGTACCCGAAGGTGCTTCGCAGTTACGTCCACCCACTAATTCTTCAAGCATATGTTGGTTTCTGGTAGCCATATTGATTTTATAGGAATAGGTTATGTCAAATCGTAAATCTGTATTTAATATCCCATTAAAAAAATATCTTTAATTACAANGATTTTATAGGAATAGGTTATGTCAAATCGTAAATCTGTATTTAATATCCCATTAAAAAAATATTTTTAATTACAAATTATTAATTTTTTATATCATGCCAAAAATATACACAGGGTATTGCGGAAACATGCAAGTCTCTCNTTTAATTACAAATTATTAATTTTTTATATCATGCCAAAAATATACACAGGGTATTGCGGAAACATGCAAGTCTCTCACACAGTTACTACATTTCCAGTGCCCTCTTTTAAAAACTGATTAAAAAATACGACGCCAGAATCTGCAGATTATACACTACCTCGACTGTTTTGTAGGTATAAGTTTGCTGCTCAGATTTTTTTAATGTATGTATGACTAAACCAAGCTCATCATCCTAATAGCGATCATATGCATGAGTATGTTATAATCATTGTATGGATCAGCATGTACCAACACTTGTATAGGCTTAATTGGCGTTAATTTAAATGCCAATACTGGCAGGCCCCGGAGACTTAGAATGTACGAGGGTGATAAACAGTCTTAACTTTCGTGCTCTTCTTGACCATCAATCCGTCAATCGTTCAATTATTCCGTTAGTATTAGAATCAATCCGTTAATATTCCAATCATTCCATCAATCTTTCACAATCTTCGCCAATATGCAACCAATCCTCACCAATTTTCAGCAATGTTTCCACCAATATTTTTCAATCTTTCCATTAATCTTTCGCAATTTTTCCATCAATCTTTCGCAATCATTCCATCAGTCTTTCAATCTTCGCCCATCAATCATTCTAAATCTTTCCATTAATATTTCGCAATATTTCCAACAATCACCACCACAATTAGCACCACAATCAGCACCCCATGCACCAGAATCCGCTCCATAATCTTCGCCAATTCTCGCCAATCTTTCAATATTTCCATCAATCTATTTAAATCTTTCCCTCAATCTTTCGCAATCTTTCCATCATTCTTTCGCAATGTTTCCATCAANTTTCCATCAATCTATTTAAATCTTTCCCTCAATCTTTCGCAATCTTTCCATCATTCTTTCGCAATGTTTCCATCATTCTTTCGCAATGTTTCCATCAATCTTTCACAATCTTTCACAATCTTTTCATAAATTTTTCACAATCNTTTCCATCATTCTTTCGCAATGTTTCCATCAATCTTTCACAATCTTTCACAATCTTTTCATAAATTTTTCACAATCTTTCCATCAATTTCTAGCGAGTTTTCCATCAATATTTCACAATATTTTCCCCAATATTTCGCAATCTTCCCATCAGTCATCATTCATTTTCAATCNAGTTTTCCATCAATATTTCACAATATTTTCCCCAATATTTCGCAATCTTCCCATCAGTCATCATTCATTTTCAATCCATGGGTTTGTCGTCTATATCTATTCATACATATAAAAAAAGATTCACCAACTGTCTCCAAAATGCATATATGATGACAGACTTAATGTTTTGTATACTGTGCAATATTAATGCATTTATTGTACGTAAAGTCTTCATTTGTATTCTGTATGCGGATCTTTACCTTACTGGTCGAGTGCTCATAGCACCACTTTTTGTTAAGGGGAAAAAACGATACAACACACAAAAACAAAGAAAAAAACAATTATTTTATATTACTAATGTATTATTATTTTGTAATTACAATTTCATAATAGGGCAGTTCATCGCATCATGTGATATAACCCTTCCCCTTCCGTTTACTAACGATTGAGGATATCTCTTTAATGTCCGTGAGATCCCCGCGTTTTTGAAGTTAAATCAAATATCTGAGTCTACCAACAAGTACACTGGGGTCTTCGGGAAATATGTAATGAGCGTTCTTGAAATTATCTGCCTTCTTCATGACGCTTGTTGCAGAAAATTTGTTGTTTCAGTGCATCAAGAAAATCGTCATCGTCTTCACCAACACTGTCGCCCTAGTAATTATCATCAATGCTGTATTATTCACCTCATATTCAATCCTCAATATCAAGGTTACTTTTCTTTGCAGGAGTCGCATGGCCATCATCAGTATTTAAAGCCAACGACCGTTTCTTTTGAAGTTCTTCTATTTCATGCGAAAGTCTTGCAAGTGTACATTCCACACAAACCGACTCTATCGCACTCATTCCGTCTTCAGCATTAACTGTCTCGTCACAATCGTCTGTGGAATCATTACCCACCGATATAGCAGGGGGTACGAACGGCATCGCTTGCTGTCTCTGAAAAGACGAATTGTTCTTCAATGTATCACCTTGCACAACCTGTGTGTGTGGCTATTGTCATAATTCTTCCTCATGCGAAAAGGATTCTTAGAACAGGTAATTCTTTCAATTCGACAAGCATTTTGACCGAAGGAAAAAAACTCGTTCGCAGAAACGACACAGTCGGCAATCAGGCAGCGATGATGCAAGTCGCGCCTCCATGTTCGATGAGGTCAAAGGCGGACTTTCGTATTCACAATTCATATTCACTGTATAGCGAAGAATGCTTCAAAATGTATGTTAACTTCTCGACGCCTGAACATCAACTAAGTTATGAGCGTTCGTCAGCGCTGTATATATACACTGGAGAGACAACAAAAACTGGTATAGGCGTGCGTATTCAAATAAAAGCGGTATGGAACCTATCAGAGTAACGCTATGCTGTCAGCAGCGCCTATATAAGACAACANTGCGTATTCAAATAAAAGCGGTATGGAACCTATCAGAGTAACGCTATGCTGTCAGCAGCGCCTATATAAGACAACAAGCGTCTGGCAACGTTGCTAGATCGGTTACTGCTGCTACAATGGCAGGTTATCAAGATTTAAGTGAGTTTGAACGTGGTGTTATAGTTGGCGCACGAGAGATGGGACATAGCATCTCCGAGGTAGCGATAAAATGTGGATTTTCGCGTACGATCATTTCACGAGTGTACCGTGAATATCGGGAATCCGGTAAAACATCAAATCTTCGACATCTCTGTAGCCGGAAAAAGACCCTGAACGAACGGGACAAACGACGACTGACGAGAATCATTAAACGTGACAGACGTGCAACCCTTTCTCAAATTGGCGCAGATTTCAATGCTGGGGCATGAACAAGTGCCAGAGTGCGAACTATTCAACGGACCATCATTGATATGGGCTTTCGGAGCCGAAGGCCCACTCATGTACCGTTGTTGACCGCACGACACAAAGCTTTACGCCTAGCCTGGGCCAGCCAACACCGCCATTGGACTATTGATGACTGGAAACACCTTACCTGGTCTGACGAGTCTCGTTTCCATTTGCATCGGGCGGATGGACGTGTACGGGTATGGAGACATCTTCATGAATCCATGAACCCTACATGTCAACAGGGGACTGTTCAAGCTGTTGGAGGCTCTGTCGTGGTATGGGACGTGTGCAGTTGCCGTGAAATGGGACCCCTGATACTTCTAGATACAACTCTGACAGGTGACAGATATGTAAGCATCCTGTCCGATCACCTGCACCCATTCGTGTCCATTGTGCATTCCGACGGACGTGGACAATTCCATCAGGACAATGCGACACTTCACACGTCGAGAGTTGCTACCGAGTGGCTCCGAGAACACTGTTCTGACTTTAGACACTTCCATTGGCCACATAAATCACCAGACATGAACATTATTGAGCATATCTGGGATGTCTTGCAACGTTTTTTAGAAGAGATCTCCACCGCCTTGCACTTCTATGGATTTGTGGACTGCCCTGCAGGATTCATGGTGTGAAATGTCTCTTGCATACCTTCAGACATTAGTCGAATCCATGCCACGTCGTCTTGCGGCACTTCTGCGTGCTCGCGGGGGCCATACACGATATTAGGCAGGTNAGTTTTTTAGAAGAGATCTCCACCGCCTTGCACTTCTATGGATTTGTGGACTGCCCTGCAGGATTCATGGTGTGAAATGTCTCTTGCATACCTTCAGTCATTAGTCGAATCCATGCCACGTCGTCTTGCGGCACTTCTGCGTGCTCGCGGGGGCCATACACGATATTAGGCAGGTGTACCAGTTTTCCTTGGCTCTTCAGTGTACATTCTCCCATCACTTGGAAAAATCATCAGATTTCAGAGACTGTTTTAGGAACTCATAATAAAGGCGAAACTATGGTTTTAGCTATCGGATATGGAGATCAGGGTAAGATAAGTGGTTCGCAATTAGATTAACGTTCCGAGATTTTTAAACCTTCTTAGCGATGTTCGTACATTAATTTATCGCTATTTTATATTCATTCACAACTGATAAAAAGTTTTAAGCAATTTCCAAATGTGATACATAGCTTAAGGCCCTTAATTCAAAGCATCAAATCGTAAAAAAATATTCATTTTCTCCTGGACTTAGAAACAATTTGGTGATTTTTCCAAGTGATGAGAGAATGNATATCAAATCGTAAAAAAATATTCATTTTCTCCTGGACTTAGAAACAATTTGGTGATTTTTCCAAGTGATGAGAGAATGTACATATAGAGCGCTGATGCATGCTGACACCTTAGTTGATTTTCAGGTGTCGAGAAGTTAACATCGAATTGGAAGCATTCTCTGTATGTCGCCATGTAAAAATTTTAGAGGCAGTTGGTGAATCGTTTTTTTTTACATATGATTGGATTGAGACCGCAGAAACAACCATGGATTTAATGTGAATTGATGATTGACGGAAAAATTGCGAAAGATTAATGGAAAGATTGCGAAAGAATGATGGAATGATTGTGAAAGATTGATGGAAAGATTGTGAAAGATCGATGGAAAGATTGGTAGATTGATGGAAAGATTGCGAAAGATTGAAGGAAAGATTGAAATACTGCTGAATTTGGGCGAAGATTGTGGAGGGGATTGTGGTGCGTGCGGTGCTGATTGGTGGAAATATTGCGAAAGATTGATGGAAAGATTGCGAAATATTCATGGAAAGATTGCTGAGAATTGGTGAGAGGTTGCAGATTGGCGAATATTGTGAAAGATTGATGGAAATATTGGAAGATGAATGGATTTATCCAAATATAGATGGAATGATTGTACAGATTGATGGTCAAGAAGAGCACGAAAGTTAAGACTGTTTATCACCCTCGTATATTCCAAGTCTCTAGGGCTTGGCAGTATTGACATTTAAATTAACGCCAATTAAGCCTATACAAGTGTTGGTACATGCTGATCCATACCATGATTATAACAACTCATGCAATAGGTTGCTATTAGTATGATGGGCTTGGTTTACATTTACAAAATCTGAGCAGCAAACTTATACCTACAAAACAGTCGAGGTAGTGAATAATCTGAAGATTCTGGCATCGTGTCCTAATCAGTCTTTAAGAGAGGGGACAGTAATTGATTGAGATACTTTCACATGTTTCTGCAATACCNATTGAGATACTTTCACATGTTTCTGCAATACCCTATGTATAATCTCGCCATGATATAAAAAATATAAATAATTGATAATTAGAAATGATTTTTTAAAATCGTATATTAAATACAGATTTACGATTTGACATANGAGTCGAGGTAGTGAATAATCTGAAGATTCTGGCATCGTGTCCTAATCAGTCTTTAAGAGAGGGGACAGTAATTGTTTGAGATACTTTCACATGTTTCTGCAATACCCTATGTATAATCTCGCCATGATATAAAAAAATATAAATAATTGATAATTAGAAATGATTTTTTAAAATCGTATATTAAATACAGATTTACGATTTGACATANAAAAAATATAAATAATTGATAATTAGAAATGATTTTTTAAAATCGTATATTAAATACAGATTTACGATTTGACATAACCTATGCCTATAAAACCAATATGGCTACCAAGAAACAAACATATGTTTGAAGAATTAGTGGTTGGACGTAACTGCGAAGCACCTTCGGGCACGTTCTACAAACCCGAGTCGACGGCTTGCGAGCACCCCCTTGAGTCGAGTCGAAGATTGCGAGCTCGTCCGAGTCGAGCCGAAGACCGCCAGCCACAACCACGGCCACAGCCACAGAAANGTCGAGTCGAAGATTGCGAGCTCGTCCGAGTCGAGCCGAAGACCGCCAGCCACAACCACGGCCACAGCCACAGAAACACAGCTCCCATTTAAAATACATTGTCTCAGACTTCCTTTTGCCATACTACTTGTATGTTTGGGTCAGTCCTATCGCATACAAAAGCGTCATACCTATTTGTGAACTTCCTCTATGGAAAATATTTAAGTCACAAAGCAGTATATACACGCATGCATGTAAGGACAAGCGGAAGCTGCTGTGTGTTAGGAAATAATGTGTTTGGCATGTCAACATCGTGTCATCAAGCAGTGGATTGAGCTTGTGTGTTTACGATTGGGTTCGAGCATGCAGAGTCTAAACTCTTTCCGTTGAAACGCACTGTGGACTAACACATGACTAGGATGTTTGGCCCAACGTATCGGTCGAGTTGGACTCAAGAACGAGCGAATTTTGTTCAGTTCCAAAGAAATAAACTAATAAAATTTTTATCCTGTACATTTCTAATGCAAGCCTTAACGCACATGAAACCGAAATAGTGTGCAGTCGTTTAGTCGGAATCGCATCTCTTAGGGAGTCGCCCATTATTTTATGGAGTAACGATAAAAATAAGGGTTTACTGAAACCCTCTGTATTGTTCTAAAGATTCTTTACAGGTATTCTGATACCTAAAAATGATCGTTAAAACAGCCGTTCCTTAACCATAGATAATAAACTATATTTTTTTTTTGTTTTTTAGGTTTTTTGTGGACACACTAAAAATTTTAAGCAGTTTTCAATAATAATTTTTTTATGGAACGCCACTCATCGTTTGGAGACTCTAGGCAAAAGGCAGGATAGCAAAATTTTCTTACATTTTTTATTTCTAAACACTGTAAAAAGATTAAACATAACATGTGATAACATCTCAAGATAATAATTATTTATATTTTCTATTTTGTACATAATTATATAGCAAAATTTACAGTTCCTCTGTTTTTGGAACAGATAAATACGTGCGTATGTGAGATAAATGCNTACATAATTATATAGCAAAATTTACAGTTCCTCTGTTTTTGGAACAGATAAATACGTGCGTATGTGAGATAAATGCTATTGCAAGGGACACTATTGGCTACCTCAAGACACGTATTTAATGACACAAAGAATCATTTTTACATTTTAATCATTATTTTTATGCTTTTAATTTGTGACTCTTCCAAATCATTTTATAAAATAGCTTACAATTATAATTCCCCTTGTTTGTGTTATTTTGGTTAACTCAATAGATTTATTTTCTCTTGTGTGTTCCAAAAACATTAAAGTATGTTTTCTTTCAAATCTTATTATGCAGAAACTAGGGAATTGTATTAAATTATCTGCTGGGAATGATGAAGTGTAGTTATAAAAAGAGTTTGGCAAAAATTATAAAACAATTCCTTTCCCCGTTATTCTACGCTCTCAAGAAAACACTTATTCCGCGGTTAGTAAAATAAAAATTCTTCGCTTNCAATTCCTTTCCCCGTTATTCTACGCTCTCAAGAAAACACTTATTCCGCGGTTAGTAAAATAAAAATTCTTCGCTTCAAACTAAACTTAATTCGTTCCGTAAAATATGTGGACAGAAAACAAGTGTAATTAATATTGGTTGTAGGAAGACACAAAATTAATTAAGTTATGCACGCCCATATGTGATAAATTAATGGTTCCTCTCTTCGCCTTNCAATTCCTTTCCCCGTTATTCTACGCTCTCAAGAAAACACTTATTCCGCGGTTAGTAAAATAAAAATTCTTCGCTCCAAACTAAACTTAATTCGTTCCGTAAAATATGTGGACAGAAAACAAGTGTAATTAATATCGGTTGTAGGAAGACACAAAATTAATTAAGTTATGCACGCCCATATGTGATAAATTAATGGTTCCTCTCTTCGCCTTNGGTTGTAGGAAGACACAAAATTAATTAAGTTATGCACGCCCATATGTGATAAATTAATGGTTCCTCTCTTCGCCTTTGATTGCCTTGAAGAATCCAGTCGTCTCCAGAGAAATGAAAGTTAAGTTAGGAGTATCCATAGAGATCAAAAATCTAGCAGATGGGCGAAGAAAGTACTGGCAATAATTTACCCGGGATGTGACATTTCCCATCGAGAAAGTACATTCCGCCTGTCTCCGTTGGCATGACAGTCTAAAATAAACATGTGTAGCCATAACGCTAGTGCCATTCCATCTTCAGAAACGGCGTGATGTCGGTGTGTCGTTACACTAACAGCATGGCCTTACTTGCCAACAAAATGGCAGAACATCATTCGCCAATCAGTGACCAGAGACGCACTCGCCGCACGGTCATTCCACATGAATGGTGAATTCTCCACAGTACACGGATGTCAAATATACTCGAAGGCCGTTGGCAGTTCATAGGAACGCTAAGGGCGAAAATGTGCGCGCATCGAATGACACAGTCGCCTTGACGCTCGAGGCACTGACCGGGCGTACAGCTTTCTCTCGTCGGGTCGCCTTATAGGACTTTCAGTGGTGACCCTATCATTGTGTGGTATGTCCCTATTCTACATTAAGTAGCATGTGCCGAAAGTTTCTCACCAAAAATTATTTTGAAACACTCGTAACAGCCTTTATTTAACTTAAAAGAAAAAATAACACAAATTACAGGTTGAAACAGAAAATAGGAAAAATCGTTTTGGCATGAAACATTTCTTAAATGCTGTTCGTAAGCAGGCGGCGATCAAAAACATCGAANAAATAGGAAAAATCGTTTTGGCATGAAACATTTCTTAAATGCTGTTCGTAAGCAGGCGGCGATCAAAAACATCGAACAGTAAGGCCATTCAAGCAATCTCAGTAAACCCCTTAACATATTTCGAGTATACTCTTTTACGAACGACGTGTTGCAAAATATTACGAGTTCAGAAGCCAGCACCAATAAAAACAGCGCTTTTTCCTGGGTAATGTTATTGGCTGCTGCTGGCACACCAACATTTTATTATTGGTTCCTGCCAGTGCCATAAACATATATAAATTATTTTCATAGGTTCTGTCATGTAGGTTATTACAAGGAATTCGTAAGTACTTGTTTGACAAAAAATCTCCTCTNTGCTGCTGGCACACCAACATTTTATTATTGGTTCCTGCCAGTGCCATAAACATATATAAATTATTTTCATAGGTTCTGTCATGTAGGTTATTACAAGGAATTCGTAAGTACTTGTTTGACAAAAAATCTCCTCTTTCGTAACACCTGGAACGGAAAATTAATGTGTAAGTTAAGAGGTTAAATACTAACATGCTTTATGTTCAACGATCACGTGTTATCTCTTCACGTGTTATCTCTTGGCCTTTCAATAATATTAATGACTATATTATAGTAATTTTCCTCGCAGGCCATTAATTCCCATTTCGATTTCCATCTAACAGGTCAAAACTCTGTTCCTAGTTTNTATAGTAATTTTCCTCGCAGGCCATTAATTCCCATTTCGATTTCCATCTAACAGGTCAAAACTCTGTTCCTAGTTTATCAACCTCTACAGAAATAAAGACTAGAATACTTGGGCTTCTTCTTTCTCATAATAGCGGTTATTTCATATATATATTTTTTTTGCATTTGTTTAGTCAAAAATATTTTACATTTCAGTAAACCTCGTGTATCGATCACTCGATCGACCTCACGCCGGATGGACGGAACGATTGGCGCGGAGAGAAAAGGACTAGGGAAGGCGTGGAGGGGGGGCTGGCCGCGTTTCACACCGGCCGCGCGAAGCCCGGCGTGACACACGCGGGTGGCTCGGCCGGGCGCAACAATCGATAGTCGGCGCGAGCGAAGTCGTGCCTGTCGCGTGCACGCTATCGATCTGCCGCCGCCGCTGCCACCGCTCCCTTCGCCAAGCTGTCAAGCCAGTTCGGCGTGCGTTACGACGCGCTGGCGCCGCAGCTAACACCACCATCGTCGTCCTCGCTTTCACCCACCACAAAATACGTCTGTCCATGTCACGGCTGTATAAGAACCCAAAAAAAATATTTCTAGATTGTAAGGAATTTTTGTTTGTGGTTTAGTGATATGCTATCGATGATAACTTTATAAAAATACAAAATCATAAACAAATTAATTCAATAATGGTTTTATCATGCGGTAAACTTAACTTAAAATAATTATTCCTACAAACTCCCAAAAAGTTACTTGAAAACAAATCTTGGCTTCAGCTAAAGTGTTTAGTGAAGTCGCAGAAGTAGCATATTGCAATTAATAATATATCCAGCTTTTGGTTCACTTGCGGTAAGGGTTTGATTTCTAGGTATTTTTGCTTTAAAATCTATCTTAGAAGTTATAATTGAAATACGGACGAACAATTTAACCAATCTCCAAGAAATATCCCTTCATGACAAATCCAATAATAGGGACAACTATTTTGAGCAGTATCCTAACGTGTTGATTTTCTTTCATTTTGAGATTTGTACGAAAAACAAATATATAGGTACGTTTATAATTCTTGTAACTCGTATAACTGTCTTTTGGAAAGTTATTTTCCTCCACTGTCATAATTTTT
This sequence comes from Clitarchus hookeri, assembly GCA_002778355.1. Classification (NCBI taxonomy): domain Eukaryota; kingdom Metazoa; phylum Arthropoda; class Insecta; order Phasmatodea; family Phasmatidae; genus Clitarchus; species Clitarchus hookeri. The sequence goes on from NQII01007707.1 coordinate 75,048, forward strand.
CGACGCTACTATGCTAAAAATATTTTGAATACCCTTAGCGTGACTTCCCGGTGAACATTTTGGAAAATCGTAAGATCACGCCAGGACGTTAGGAAGTAGAATGAGGACCTTCCCAGTCGTCGACATCCTGTACTGTCAGGAAATTACATCTGCAGCTGATATAAGCGAAATGACTGAATTGCAGCTATATCTTCTTATATTTCTCTTTCCTCTCAAGGAAAGCGCGTAGACAAACGGTGAGCATACAGTTTTTACCCAGTATGCTCAATTTCAATTATTTGCTTTTTGAATTTATCCAAACGGTAAAAAGTAATAATAATTGAAAATACTAGATAAATTATTTTTTACTTGCCCTGAGAAAAAACTTGTTTTCCTACGACGTACGTACTATCGAGGAATTCCCCTTATGTTTGACGGATCGCCTACGTAGTGGATTCGTTAGTAACTTCAAACACAGCACAGCGATTTGTCGCGAAAGAAACTGAAAGCTAGTAGGTTTCAGTGCAACGCGTTTAATCCTGAAGCTTTTATTTCGTTTTATGGGTTGTTGTCCATTGTCTGGTGCTNAGTAGGTTTCAGTGCAACGCGTTTAATCCTGAAGCTTTTATTTCGTTTTATGGGTTGTTGTCCATTGTCTGGTGCTGTTATCTATTAGACACTGGCAGTGTGTTTTTCATTTATAAACAACAGAGCCGTGTTTAAACTGGCACCCATTCATAATAGCATACAAGGTTTTCCATTGCTTCAAACTATTTATAGTTATCTAATTTATTTCGCAATTAAACTTGTACATGTGACACCTCGACCGTGGTTGGTAGAAGTGATAACTGCTTACGTAATTTAACGAAAAATAACGAAAAAATATTGGTGAGTTTTTGGATAATATACTTTAAGTGCTTTCACAGCTGCTTTGAAAACACTTTTGTAAACAAAGGGACCCACGTACGCAGCACACAAAACTGCACTAATACGGAGCCAAAAGACGTGATTGTAGCTTTTCCAAAGAGTTCCGTGATTAAAATATAATTGTATTTGTGAACCATAATGTAGTCAAGCTGAGACTTGTGAATAGCTTCTACTATAATTTAAGTTTACATTTAAAANAGCTTCTACTATAATTTAAGTTTACATTTAAAACTCAAATTTTTATGGAATTGGGAACGGTTTATAAATTTGGCCGCATTAAATTCCATTTTTATTTATTTATGTGATTAAAATAGATTAAAGTGCTACGTATGTCACAACAAAAAACAAAGCATGATGGTTGTCAAATAAGCGTGGACGTATGCACTTTACCATAACACGCCTAGTTTTTAAAATACTTACTCTAAAAATACGAACGGCAATGGAGAACTGCGCATAAATCCAAAATATAGGGAGATGTACCTGCCCGCTAGTGCATTTTGAGACGCTCGTGCTTATGATGTTTCAACGTTCGTTCGCAGGTGCACAGAGAGCAGGGAGCTCGCACGTATACCAGAACGCCGGTTTTATTCACTGCTGTGGACTGGCAAACATCATGGTCCAGCCGACGTCGCATTCACGCCCGATAATATAGCTCACACTACATTCTTATTTATGGTCATTCTAACTGTGGTCGCTAAAGTATTGGCTACGGGTCACAAATATCGGATAATACACGAATCAATGGGCTGCTTTTAAACATAGTTTAGGTAAGGTTGGTTTTAAGGCTGACGCCGAATAGCTCTCCAATAAAGAAACGTAGACGTTACCAACTCTATAAAAAACCAGTAAAATCACAAGTTAAATTTCAAATAAAGTGTGCAAAAATTACACAAAAATTAAATTAATACAGAATATGATAATAAGATACGCGTTATATTAACGAAACAAAACTGCATGCAATCTAGTCCTATATGCAAACGGACGTGTTTTTATTAATTTAGATTTCCAAACTGCGTTGCAGCAAACAAAACATCTTTCTCAAACACTGTTATTACGAGTGTGGAGACAGTTAAGGTCTGCCTTCTTCCTCCAGTGTACAGATACAGTGTAAGGTGTAGGGAGGTTTCCGTCACGAACTGTTTCGTCCTGTGTCGTTTCTGGGAAGGGGTTAGTAATTGTGAAAAAAAAGGAGGGGGGAATTCTGGAGAGATAACACATTACACGCAGATCTCCTCCCGAGTGGCAGAACTGTATATCTCTCCGAACGTTCACAAAATGCGTCTGTAAACGAAATCATGTGACGCCGAATAAAAAGGCTGTTGAAATTATGTAGAATGGAAATCGTAAAACACGTATATAAACGAATCATCGACCATTCCACAATCTCCTGTGTTGTTTTACAGCACCACACGTTAATATTTCTAAGTACGAGTCGCAAAAGAAAACTTTTTTTTTTGTAAAACATTTTGCTAAGCCATAAAAGAAAAATTAAGCACTTTTATTGTTCTCGTGTAACGTCAAACCAGTAAGTAAAATTTAAAAAACCATTCCGTCTTTCTGTAAATAGTATTTTACATTGTGTCACTATTTAGGGCGGGAATAATCTGATCATCGATCGAAAAGAAGGCTGGTAAACATGATAGCCAAATTAATAAATTTTCGGCGCACTTAGATGCAACCGTGTGAATAATATTGTGTACAGGCGGTCCCGAGCTAATGTTTAATCTCTCTGTACGTTAATAACAGACGAACTGCTCAAAGGAAATCTTGTCACCGCCACCATTTACTCTACAACTCTAGTGCTGCCACCCGCGGCTACAAACGGAACTTTCAACAGCAGAATGGTTGCATACGCTCGCACACGCCTGGTGTTGTTTTTATAACGTCAAATACAGGCAGTTCCACCAGACTGCCTTCAACAGTTTCTCTTTAATTAACGTACAAAAAGTGTAAACCTCAATTTGGGATATCCGGTATTCAATAGTGCCAGGAGTTGTTAAAATTGTCAGAAAATGTTTTTGTATACTGGGAAAGTTTTAAAAACAATTTACCATTTTTCAAAAACAACTTCTGTCAATAGTTATATNAAATGTTTTTGTATACTGGGAAAGTTTTAAAAACAATTTACCATTTTTCAAAAACAACTTCTGTCAATAGTTATATTCTTAAAGATTTGTTACTTTTTATTCTACGTAAACTGCAAAATTNTTTTCAAAAACAACTTCTGTCAATAGTTATATTCTTAAAGATTTGTTACTTTTTATTCTACGTAAACTGCAAAATACGAGTCTGGAAATAGAGAGCTGAAAAGATAATATGCACATTGATAGTGGGGAGAGTTTACAAAACTATGACGTTAAAGTGTACGTACCATGTTAAGTGGATTTTCAACTCCGACTCCTTGTCTCGTAATTACACACTGGCATATTATGAAACTGCAACGAGACGTGCTCATCTGTGCCATATAAAGAACAGAGTGNGTCTCGTAATTACACACTGGCATATTATGAAACTGCAACGAGACGTGCTCATCTGTGCCATATAAAGAACAGAGTGCCATAGTGTTTATTTTAATAGTCATAAAAAGGCAGATCCATATTTTAAATTGCTGTGTNCATATAAAGAACAGAGTGCCATAGTGTTTATTTTAATAGTCATAAAAAGGCAGATCCATATTTTAAATTGCTGTGTAGGCAGCAGTTTCGTTATAAAAAACGTTAATGCGCCTGGTTGCCATTTACAGTAGATGAATCCTAATTATCTCTCCACAATGGGGATTTATCTTCGTTTGATTGCCCGGCCATTTCGTGTTTGGATTGAATTAATAGAGTGTCATTTCGAAGCGGCATTTTCGCAGATTTGCCTACACGGACGTTTAAAAATTATATACGCATAGAGGGAAGGATCAAAAGAGCTCAAATTAGCCAAACCTTTGTATGCGGTCGAAAAGAAAACGTTTTATTTGCCAATTTAAACGTCGAAAATTCTGTTTTTTTTTGTTTTGCTGTCTTTTTTTTTTAGCTGACTAGCGTCAGTGGAGTTGATAGAGTATAGAAACTCAACAAAAGAACATAGTTCAAAATTCTTTAAAACCGTTTTTTAATCATAATTTGAATCAACTATGTTGGCGCTGCTGTAAATTCTGTTACGTGACATTCAATCGTCGGCAAACATGCGAACTGTAGTAGTAGTTGAGACGAAGTGTTTGGAGTGTTCTTAAGGAATCTAGTCTTTAGCATCCGCTGTAGTTAAGAGAGATGAGATGTAGCAGCGATAGAGTGCGAAGGCGTAAAACTGGTATGNTAGTCTTTAGCATCCGCTGTAGTTAAGAGAGATGAGATGTAGCAGCGATAGAGTGCGAAGGCGTAAAACTGGTATGTTAATGGAATTATATACCACATTTCCCACGGATGAAAAATCGGTGGAGAGAGTGGAGAGATTTGGGTGGCTCTTAACACCGAGATCTTGAGAGCCGATGAGGGTGAAGTGAGGTGAGTATGGAGCAGTGCAGGAATGCAAGGGTAGGGGAAACGGGAGCTGCCCAAGAAAACCCGCCGATCAGCGACATCGTCAGGCACGATTCCGACAATCGAAAATCAGGGAGCGGCCCCGCCGGGGATCGAACAAGGTAGCCTAGGTGGGAATAGAGTAGTCTGACCACTACACCACCGTGGCTCCGGATCACCTTGGGAATGGAAAACGCCAGTTAGGTAGCCACTATATTACTGTAAATGACTGTAAAGGTGAAAGCATGCCTCTGAAGTAATCCACGTATTTATAGTATCATGATTTGTAAAATTATCTAGCAGAAATAACAAAACATTATCTGCTCAAAAGTATTGGACACCTTTCTGTAAACATATACTCGCGCATAGAAATCATTATTACCGCCGCTGTTGCTATAAAAGGAGACAGAGGGCTAGCTGTTAGTCACTGCTACGCGATACCGGCAGAATGGGTGGAGCAAGGGAGACCAGTGACTCCGACCGTGGTGTAGTTATTGGTTGCCACTCAGGAAACTGCCCTTGCACGTAACATTTCGTCTGCGAACGCGAAGCGTCATGGTTGGTGGTGTAAAGAGCTCCGCCACATGGAATGTGGACAACTGGAGATGCGTGTTTGAAGTGATGAATCACGCTATGCCATGTGGAAGTCCGATGAGCGTGGCAAACGCCATATGAACGCTACATGCTGGCCCGCGTAGTGCCCACGGTGAAATTCGGCAGAGATGGGGTGAGAGTGAGGGGTGTTTTTCACGGGAATAGCGTGGTATTCCCGTAATAGCACAGCGCATGCTAAAAGTGAAAAAGCTATATGGACTTTTTTTACTGACTGTGTGTTGTCTACGGCAGTAGACCAGCTCGGAAACGATTACTGTGTGTTTCAACATGACAGTACATCCTGCAATAAAGCACGATCTGCTCGTGAGTGGTTTGCGGACAGTATTGTTCCGGAAATGTTCTGGCCAGCCCACAGCCCCGAACTCAGTTCCAACGAACACCTCTGGAGTGAACTGGTAAAGTGACTACGCGTTTGACTCCAACGACCCGCATCACTGGCTACACTTCCTGTACAGTGCTGCAACTTTGGTCGGCCGTTCTCCCGTAGACGTTCCGACACCTGGTTGACAGTCTACCCCGTACGACAAGAGCTGTAATAAAGGCCAATGTCGGGCCCATCCCGTATTAATGTACGCCTCTCGGCAGTATATCCGAGGGAAACTTATCGCAGAGTTTCGCGGGGGTGTCTTCATAGTTTTGATCAAGTAGTGTATTTACACGTTCCTGAAAACCTTGAAGGCGGCGGGCCAGGGTTTCAAGCAACTATAGTGTAGTATTCTGTTTCATTAAAATAAAAAGCTTACGATTTATTAAAGATTGAAGTTCAATTTTAGAGCTTAATCTTATAGAAAAAAATATCAGCCTCGTTAGGAGATGATACAGTGGTTGATAATTATATGATACTTGTTAAATTATATTATATTAAATATATGATATATACTTATACTTATATATAATTATACTTGTTAAAATATACTCGTTAGTATCTTTATATCCCTGGTAACAAATAATACACAGTGCAATGTTAAATATAGGCATCGCGAGTTAAAAACTTTATAAATCATGTTTGTCATAAAATGTCAGCCAGTAACGATACGAGTTTGTGATGACGGCGAAAGTTACGTACAAGTTTCTCTTAAATGAATACAGCTTTGATTATTATGGAACCTTAGTGAATAATTAAAGACGGTTCGAGTTTCATTGCTTTATGATACTGTAGAGATATCTCGAGGCTATTAGTTTGCAACACATCTTCGCTAAAGCAAGTAAGCTCATCTTGGTTACACTAATTTCTATTTACGTTAAGTTTTACCTACAGCATCTCCAATCGCAAACGGTGGTTCGTCGAATAAAATGAGAAGTTTTCAGGACAATCGCCACTGATAAAATTATTTTGTAGGGAAGTCATCTTGCCAAATTTTTGTGGTAGTCACATAATTATTTTGTAGTGACATAACTTTAGTGGTGAAAACTAAATAATATTGGTACACTACAAAACTATAGGCTAAAAGAATTACCACAAAACATTTTGTAGTTTCCACGATATAAAACTTGATAATGCAAAGCTTTTTGGAAACGAACTGTGCCCGATTATTTTAAGAGTACTACATCCGTTAGCAAACATTTTAGAACACGCCACGAACGCGTATTTGATTATTTTTCAGTACAGATAACCGGCCTACGTCTAAATAATTGATACGCTATTTTTAAACATCGTTATAACGTGTTTATACAAAGTTTTTAAGGATAAGGATTTTGAGGAACAAAACTACATTTATCAATTGGTCAAAACACGTTTAATGTAAATGAAAAATAAGGCAAGGCTGCCGCAATTAAATAAATGAGAAATCAGTTTTCTTTTTCAGTTCATATCAATATTGCGTTACATTGGAAAAAATGCTTTGTATATTATTTTGAAAGTTAATTGCCTATGCATTTTAGGAGGATTAAAAACGACACAAAGTATTTTCTAAACGGACTATAAAACCAATTGTCAACAAATTAAGTAACGTTTATGCCACATGTCTTTCTAGAAAATGTTAAATTAACCTTGGTTTAAATGCTTAAAGAGAATATGTATTCAGACTGTAATGTTTCCTGCCTTTTAAGAAAATAATCTAGGTTACATAATCTTGCTCTTCCAATAATCTGCTCCCACAAGACTACCCTGATTGCAATGTCCGTGGACAGCGGAAATGGCGAAAAAGGTTCGGCAAAGAAGCAGACGAGTCTCAGATTTCGCAAATAAACCCCCGCCCATTCTAGCATATGAGAAAACTTTTCATTGCTGTTTCAGTACTTAAGGGCGTTGCCTATAGAAGCTCATTATGTTAGACATCTCACAAATAACACACGGCGTGTGGACATTACTCGTAATAAAATAATAAATCTTTCGGTTCCACACTTTTTGCATAATTGTTTGTCAAAGTCATGGTTTTACCGCCTTTACCTTACACGAAGTAAAAAAAACATGTCATTGGGAAAAGAAATTAAATGAAAAAAATCTGGAGGGTGTCGTCTTGATTCGTTGTGAAGACGTGCTATGAGAAGTTATTTAAAAAAATTTCAGAGACAGTGACCAAACAAAAATAAGCCAAAGATTCTTGTTCAACAATTTTAAAACTGCAGAAAAACTTTTCTGTCTGTCAGTGCACATATATCTTTGTGTAGCTCCCACGACATCTTTTTAAAAGCGTGCAACTTGTAATCGCAAGTGTGTCGTTTTTATTACTTATATGGCCAAAATAATGCCGTAGTTTTTATTTTGACAAATAATTATGTACGAACTATGACACATTTTTTTTCTTCTGAAAATGACTTAGTGTATATAAAAATGCACACATTTTTTTTTGGCCCCTGAAGTTAGTTCTGCGTAGTAAACGAGGGCGAATATTACTCATTTATTTGTTAATGGAGGTCATAATTCCGCGTGTTGCATATGTATGAGGGTGGTATAATGGTTTGATTTGACGTGAAGTTCAAATACACGCTTAACCTAAATTAACTGTTTAAATAGGGGGTTTTTGTTGGCTTCTCATCATTGCGATCGACGTTCGAAATTAGTGGCAACCGAGCAAACTAATGCCTCCCAACTGTGTACATAGATTTTTTTAACGGTCACATAAACTGAAATGCTTCCAGCAAAGTTGGAAACATCTAAGAAAAAGTAAAGCGATGCCACAGTGGAGGGGAAAAAAAATCATCAAAGAAGCGATAATAGAATAGTTATACAACATGGTTTCATGGTGGTAGTAACCTGACTTCGGTACCAGAAACAGAAATTTCTTTAGTTTGTAGCAGTTGATTTTGTTGCGGGAACAATGAAAATACAACTGAAGGTGTTATGTTGGAGGAACTATCTACTCTGCAGGAAGAAGAGACTGCTCTACCGCGGGGACTGTAGTCATAGTACCAGATACGATCACGTACAACACATTAACATACTGTTCTGTCGCTGTTACTAGCTACGTTAACAGTGTATAGTTATAGTAGGAGATACGAACACGTACGACACCACGCATACTGTTCTGTCTCTGTTACTAGCAACGTTAACAGTGTGTAGCCATAGTAGCAGATACGATCACGTACAACACCTGACATACTGTTCTGNGCCACATGGAATGTGGACAACTGGAGATGCGTGTTTGAAGTGATGAATCACGCTATGCCATGTGGAAGTCCGATGAGCGTGGCAAACGCCATATGAACGCTACATGCTGGCCCGCGTAGTGCCCACGGTGAAATTCGGCAGAGATGGGGTGAGAGTGAGGGGTGTTTTTCACGGGAATAGCGTGGTATTCCCGTAATAGCACAGCGCATGCTAAAAGTGAAAAAGCTATATGGACTTTTTTTACTGACTGTGTGTTGTCTACGGCAGTAGACCAGCTCGGAAACGATTACTGTGTGTTTCAACATGACAGTACATCCTGCAATAAAGCACGATCTGCTCGTGAGTGGTTTGCGGACAGTATTGTTCCGGAAATGTTCTGGCCAGCCCACAGCCCCGAACTCAGTTCCAACGAACACCTCTGGAGTGAACTGGTAAAGTGACTACGCGTTTGACTCCAACGACCCGCATCACTGGCTACACTTCCTGTACAGTGCTGCAACTTTGGTCGGCCGTTCTCCCGTAGACGTTCCGACACCTGGTTGACAGTCTACCCCGTACGACAAGAGCTGTAATAAAGGCCAATGTCGGGCCCATCCCGTATTAATGTACGCCTCTCGGCAGTATATCCGAGGGAAACTTATCGCAGAGTTTCGCGGGGGTGTCTTCATAGTTTTGATCAAGTAGTGTATTTACACGTTACTGAAAACCTTGAAGGCGGCGGGCCAGGGTTTCGAATAACTATAGTGTAGTATTCTGTTTCATTAAAATAAAAAGCTTACGATTTATTAAAGATTGAAGTTTAGTTTTAGAGCTTAATCTTATAGAGAAAAATATCAGCCTCGTTGGGAGATGATACAGTGGTTGATAATGATATTATACTTGGTAAATTATATTATATTTAATAGATTATATATATTATACTCGTTAAACTGTACTTGTTAGTATTTTAATACCCCTGGTAGCAAATAATACACAGTGCAATGTTAAATATAGGCATCGCTAGTTAAAAACTTTATAAATCATGTTTGCCATAAAATGTCAGCCAGTAACGATACGAGTTTGTGATGACGGCGAAAGTTACGTACAAGTTTCTCTTAAATGAAGACAGCCTTGATTATTATGGAACTTCAGTGAATAATCAAAGACGGTTCGAGTTTAGTTGCTTTATGATATTGTAGAGATATCTCGAAGCTGTTAGTTTGCAACACATCTTCGCTAAAGAAGCTCATCTTTGTTACACGTGTTTCTATTTACGTTAAGTTTTACCTACAGCATCTCCAATCGCAAACGGTGGTTCGTCGAATAAAATGAGAAGTTTTCAGGACAATCGCCACTGATAAAATTATTTTGTAGGGAAGTCATCTTGCCAAATTTTTGTGGTAGTCACATAATTATTTTGTAGTGACATAACTTTAGTGGTGAAAACTAAATAATATTGGTACACTACAAAACTATAGGCTAAAAGAATTACCACAAAACATTTTGTAGTTTCCACGATATAAAACTTGATAATGCAAAGCTTTTTGGAAACGAACTGTGCCCGATTATTTTAAGAGTACTACATCCGTTAGCAAACATTTTAAACACACGCCACGAACGCGTATTTGATTATTTTTTCAGTGCAGATAACCAGCCTACGTCTAAATACTTGATACGCTATTTTTAAACATCGTTATAACGTGGTTATGCAAAGTGTGTAAGGATAAGGATTTTGAGGAACATAACTACATTTATCAATTTGCCAAAACATGTTTAATGTAAATGAAAAATAAGGCAAGGCTGTCGCAATTAAATAAATAAGAAATCAGTTTTCTTTTTCAGTTCATATCAATATTGCGTTACATTGAAAAAAAAAATGCTTTGCATACTTTATTTTGAAAGAAGTTAATTGCCTATGCATTTTAGGAGGATTAAAACACGACACAATGTATTTTCTAAACGCACTATAAAACCAATTGCCAACAAATTAAGTATCGTTAACGCCACACGTCTTTCTAGAAATGTCACATTAACCTTGGTTTAAATGCTTAAAGAGAATCTGTATTCGGACTGTAATGTTTCCTGCCTTTTAAGAAAATAATCTAGGTTACATAATCTTGCTCTTCCAATAATCTGCTCCCACAACAATACCCTGATTGCAACGTCTGTGGACAGCGGAGATGGCGAAAAAGGTTCGGCGAAGAAGCAGACGAGTCTCAGATTTCGCAAATAAACCCCGCCCATTCTAGCATATGAGAAAACTTTTCATTGCTGTTTCAGTTCTTAAGGGCGTTGCCTATAGAAGCTCATTATGTTAGACATCTCACAAATAACGCACGGCGTGTGGACATTACACGTAATTAAATAATAAATCTTTCGGTTCCACACTTTTTGCGTAATTGCTTGTCAAAATCATGGTTTTACCGCTTTTACCTTACACGATTTAAAAAAAACTTGTTATTGGGAAAATAAATTAAGTGAAAAAATCTGGAGGGTGTAGTTTTGATTCGTTGTGAAGACGTGCTATGAGAAGTAATTTTAAAAAAAAATTCAGTGACTCTGACCAAACAAAAATAAGCCAAAGATTCCTGTTCAACAATTTTAAAACTGCAGAAAAACTTTTCTGTCTGTCAGTGCACAGATATCTTTGTGTAGCTCTCACGGCATCTTTTTTAAAAGCGCGCAAGTGTGTCGTTTTTATTACTTATATGGCCAAAATAACGCCGTAGTTTTTATTTTGACGTATAATTATGTACAAACTATGATACATTTTTTTCTTCTGAAAATGACTTAGTGTACATAAAAATTCCAACATTTTTTTTGGCTCCTGAAGTAAGTTCTGCGTAGTAAAAGAGGACGAATATTACTCATTTATTTGTTAATGGAGGTCATAATTCCGCGTGTTGCATATGTATGAGGGTGGTATAATGGTTTGATTTGACGTGAAGTTCAAATACACGCTTAACCTAAATTAACTGTTTAAATAGGGGTTTTTGTTGGCTTCTCATCGCTGCGATCGACGTTCGAAATTGGTGGCAACCGAGCAAGGTAATGTCTCCCAACTGTGTACATAGATTTTTTTAACGGTCACATAAACTGAAATGCTTCCAGCAAAGTTGGAAACATCTAAGAAAAAGTAAAGCGATGCCACAGTGGAGGGGAAAAAAAATCATCAAAGAAGCGATAATAGAATAGTTCTACAATATGGTTTCATGGTGGTAGTAACCTGACTTCTGTGCCAGCAACAGAAATTTCTTTAGTTTGTAGCAGTTGTTTTTTGTTGCGGGAACAATGCAAATACAACTGAAGGTGTTATGTTGGAGGAACTATCTACTCTGCAGGAAGAAGAGACTGCTCTACCGCAGAGACTGTAGTCATAGTACAAGATACGATCACGTACAACACCTCACATACTGTTCTGTCGCTGTTACTAGCTACGTTAACAGTGTGTAG
>NQII01007708.1:6004-17546 GCA_002778355.1 Clitarchus hookeri
TGCCATTTTAAAATTTAGAGTGATAGGTTATATCTCTGGAACGTTTTAACAGATTTAAACCAAATTTTTTTATGTTGACAACGCATTGTGTAAACCTCAAATTTACAGGTACATATTGTTGTTTGTCTGTCATTTTGTAAGATAGCGCCACATTAAAAAATATAGCTTTTATGTTATATCTTGAAAACTACCCAACCATTTCTCACCAAATTTAGCACGTAAGTAATACTGGTAGGTCATATAAATGTATGCAATTTCTAATTACTGGAGCACTCATTTTCAAAATGGTGGCCATACAAATATTTTAGGTATACATTTGTTTAATTACCATACCATTCAACCACTTCCAACCAAATTTTGTATGCTGACGGTATCTGTTACATGCATATATGCCAAAAAATAACTACTTTTATACAACATATTGTAAGGCAGCACCACATTCAAGTTTTTATGTCAATTCTCGGGAACCAATTGACCAATTCCTACCAAAGTTGGCAGACAAGTGGTACCGCTGCAGGTGATGCAAACAGATGTATTTTAAGAATGTCGGACACTTATTTTCAAAATCACGGCCTTATAGCTATTTTAGCATAGTTTGATATATTGTTGAAAATGTGTAATCAATGCTACGTTAGCTTTGTATGTTGAGATAATATTTATATATTACAAACATCAAATGTATCTGTAGAGAGCCTCATTTCTCCACCATTTTGTAAGATCACCCCACATGAAAAGTTAAGTTTGTGTGTCATATCTGGGTAACATCAAACTGATTTCTTCCAAATGTAGTGAAGAAGTTGTACTGTGGTAGGCCATATGAATTTATATGATTTAAGTGTTCAAGACCCTTGTTTTCAGAATGGCGGCTATAAAAAACATTTTACCTTAGTGTGTTGTAAGTGCGAAACTATGTAACCAATTTTAACTTAATTTTGTATACTGGCTGTTTGTACGACAATCATTGAATGTGTTGATACGTAATCTTTTTGCCCTCCATTTATGAATTGAAAAAATAGAGGTTTTGTCCCATATCTCGGGAAACATTCAACCGATTTTCACCAAATTTTTCATGTAAGTAGTGCTATAGTAAGGTATGTAAACTAGGTGCTGCAGCCCCTTATTTTATTAGTGTAAATAAATTATTTAGATTTAGAATAATAACTGGTATCTTTGAAACAATTCAACCAAATTTTGATCGTTAACAGTATTCATTAGAAGCCACAATTATGCATACAGACATACTCTTTTGCTGGCATTTTTGCTAAATACTGCCAGGTGAGAAAATTAAACATTTTTCCATATTACCGGAACAATTAAAATAAATTCCATCAAATTTTGCACACCATGAGGTCACGTAAAGTTACATGATTTAAGTGGGGTCAGACTTTGATTGAAAAAATAGGGGCCATATAAATATTTGGATAAGTCTGAAATATTTATTTAACTATGCAACCAAATTGAACCAAACTCTTTATGCTAACAGATACTTCCGCATCGTGTACAGAACCTTTTTTTTAGGCAATTTAAGGTGTCATGCCTTATCCCAGGGACCAATTAACCAATTTCACCAAACTATTCACACATGTTGCACTATGTTAGGCCATGTGAACTAACATGTTTTAAGTGATTCACACATTTATTTTCAAAATGTGAATATGTAAATATTTAGGTCAGTTAACCATATAATTCAAAACATTAGACTGATTGCATCCAAAGTTTATGCTCCAAATCCTACCCTCATGATGCAGTTCATGGCACTGTAGCTTATTTCTGGGTTCGAGTTCCAGGTAAGGCACATGTGTACTTGTAATTGTCTCGGTACTGTTGCATATGTTTCTTGTTTCATCGCTAATGATATGGCGGTAATTATCCAGTATAGCTGCTTTTCTGAAGGAAACGTCCTAGACCAACAAAAGTAGCTATAATGGGTTCTGCACAGCTTACTTTGTTCATATTCAAGAGGGCGTGATGTTAAAATAAGTAGAACGTATTAAATAAAATAGTTAAAAGTACAAGCATCCCACCGCTTTGTTTACGTCGGACGCCATGATTTTCGGCATCGCGCAGTCACCTTATTGGCTGTGGGTCGTTGATGTCATCGTCGAGGTCTGAAGACGTCATCGTCACTGTCTTTAGACGTCATCGTCACTGTCTGAAGACGTCATCGTCACTGTCTTTAGACGTCATCGTCACTGTCTTTAGACGTCATCGTCATGGAATTTCAATTGCCGTTCAGATGAGAGAGAGTGTGGTTGTGTTGTTGCGGGCGTGAGTTGTGACGTCCGAATCGGACCGATTTAAAAACTACGAGTGCTTCTGTGCGTAATATTCACCTATGTGGCAAGTGTTACTTGTTTCGTTGAGTGAGGTAAGGTGTACAACAGTTGAATTGGCCTAGGGCAGAGGAATTTTACCCACCGCCTATCTAGGTGAGTCAATTCATATTTTTCCTGTGTATTTTACGGTTCCTTTAAATTCCTAACAACCTAGATTAGACTAAATTCGTAGGTTAGTTTAAAACCCAATAACCCTTGGTTAGTTTAGAACTCTACAATCTTAGGTTATTTTAAAACCTAACAATTCTTGGTTAGTTTAAAACCCTACAATCCTAGGTTAGTTTAAAAATGTAAAATAGTGATTCACCCATCATGGGGTTAGGTTCAGTTAGGTTAGGTGGGCACATATTACGAAATTAGTCGTACGTTCATGCCCCTCGTATATTCGTGTTCTGTGTCATTAGTAGAGTGGAAATGTACCACTTCGGGGTTTTTTTTTTTACGGAAAAGCCGCTACTCTGGATAATTACCAATATGGCTGTCAACGAGACATTAAGGTCTACATACTATCTAAGTTATTAAGAATTTCACTAAAAATAATTTGCACCCATGTAGAGGAAATTAGGCTCATTAGTTATATCAGTAACTTCTTGTTAATTATTCTTTCTTTTTAAGCGTCCAAAATATTTGGTAATTGATTAAAAAATCTTATATTATATTTACTATTAACATTTCTTCTATTTGTTAAATTATTTCTTTCTAAAACAGTATTAACTTATCTGTTTTAAAAAAGTATGCAGCTAGTTTTTTTAGTAAATGTAATGCACTGTATTTTTTTTTATACTTAAGGTCTATAGAATTTTCAACACAGCCATTTGTGATAGTGAATGTTATAGACACTTTCATATAATTTAAGATCATCAGCATAAAGAAGAATATTTTAATTCAATATAACATAATTTATGTCATTGAGAAATATATCAAAAAGTAAAGGAGATAAGCTGCCTTGGGGAACACCAGAATGTACAGGATAACAGTTTGAAAAAGTATTCACAATTTTTATCGTGAAATTTTTTCCATTAAGATAACCAGCAAACCAGTTAACGTAAGTTGGATCTAAACCATAAGTTGACAATTTTTGTGTAGTAAGAGATTATTGACAAGTTTCAAAAGCTTTGGTAAATTCAAAATAAGTAACATCATTTTACTTTCTTGTTGTTGCATCAAATTGTATTTTACTAATAAAATGAAATACATTTGTTGTAGTGGATCTTCGAGAAACAAAACCATGTTACGCAGGAGAATGAATTTGCGTAAGGTGAAAGGAAAGATGTCGATGTACAGTTGTTTCAAAAACTTTGGAAAATGAGCAGAGAAGCAAAATGGGTGTATAATTAGTAGTTACTTGCTTCTTACCCTTTCTGTGGATTTGTGTAACTATTGATGTTTTCCAGATATCAGGAAAGATGCGTTTATGTAAGCTAAAGTTAAAGATATGTGTAAGTAGTCGGCTACACATGTTTTATTGACAAAATTAGCTATTTCATTTAGTACCACACATCTCTTTGATTTAAGTCTTTTAATGCCCCAAAAAACAAGACTACTTTCAATTGATGGTAATGTTAAATATTTTGAAACATTTGGGGATTTAACACGTATTATATTATTTCTAGATTTTACAAATACTTCCCCAAAGTAATTACTTAATTTATTAGCAGGCAATTTAGGACCAATAACTTCCTCCCCCCCGTATTTGCGATGTGTATTCTCATCATATCCATTCTTCATTACTTCAACATAATTCCAAAAGGTTTTTGGCGCCACCTTAATTTTGTTGTTGATATTGGTTAACCAACTCTTCCTATCTAATTTTAATCTGTTCTTCACCGGTTTCCATTGAGCAGAAAAATTATTATATAAGGCAATGGTTTTGTATTTTTATATATTGTATGTAAACAATATTTCTTTATCATAAGTCTGGTGAGAGCTTCAGAATACTAAACGTGATATTTACTGGTTTTGTGGATATTTAATGGAATGAATTAACTAATAAAATGTTGTATGTCAGTTTTTAATGATGTACCATTTGGTTGATGTCATTACTCTCATAGATTGAAATCCAGTCAACAGAATTTAGTGCTAAGTACAAAGATAAATGATACGTATAGTTAGGAGCTATATTGCAGTTAGGCGGGGTCGACATCAAAAATGTCTCGCCATCCCCGGCGGTGCAAACTATTTGGCGACGTTGGTGTGAGCCCCTCATCTCCTGCTTGTCCCAAATATCCAACAGAGCCCACACCATGTCACTGTGGTGTTATACCAGTACACACTTCAACAGCGTAGACATCCTCCACACGGGGTGTAGTTCAACACTTGCTTAAAATTAAACCTCATTAATTAATCTCTTATTACCAACTTGCCATGTAACACCGTAGCTATAACTCTTATAAGTCGTTTCTCTGATCAATACTTGCGAGAGGATACTGCAGGCCAATCCTAGACCCTTGATTACCTTAGTCTAGAAAGAAAGTACCGCATAGCTTCTAGAAAAACAATAATTTTTATTCAGAAACAAGCACTATCTCAAAAAATGTAACCGACGGGAGCAGTCTTCATGGTTGGTGTACTTGTTGACTGAGAGCCGCCCAAACCACTCCACTCCACTTAAGTAATGCAAACGTACCTCACGAGGTTGTGAGCACTTTGACTCGGTAACTAGGAGTACACAAGCAGCTCAGGATATGAACACACAGCACTTTAATACAATATAATAAAAAACACAACACTCGGGCAGCAAAGGGTAAATATTATAGATGTTTTAGAACTTGGTTTTCAGATGTTTCTTGAATGCTATTTTCAAATAGATCATCTCATCAGAGAAGTGATTTAGGTCCCTTAATGGCATATCGGTGTTGGTGTAAAGGCTTAAATGGTATTTATTCAAGCCCGCTCATTACACGCCTCAGAATTTGATCACAAAGTTTATATCTGAGTGTTTTTGAGTCCAGCCTACAGCAAAGGAATTTTGTACATGTTTGTGGCACCTACGTGCCGAATCGACTGGCTATAGATTAAAATATTATATTTGGGCATCGTTGCGTATATAATTTTTGTAGGTTTAAATTTGAATAAGTTAAAATCTAAACCATTGCCTCTGAGAGTTTTTTAAGAATCAACAGGAATATTAATTGGCAATAATAATTTTTTATAGGTACATTATTTTAGGCCATAGGCTGCACTTTGAAGTTTACAAAATTGTTTTTAAAATTATTAATTAAAATGCATGACGGATAGCCATTTTTTTTTTAATACTTCCCGTTGTAGACAGTTGTTACCAATGTTAGATGAGTGTTGAATGTCGTGTGGGGATGTGCAGGATAACAGCGTTGTTCCAGCCAGTCGCAACTCCTCCTCCCAGCAAGAAGATCAGGATGAACAATGCCGGCGAGCCGCAGTCGGTGTACTACTGTCACCTGTGTGGCTACGAGTACATCGTCAAGTTCAACTTGCAGAAGCACCTGGAACGGCAGCACACACAGAAGGAGAGGGACTCTGTTCCGATGTACGTGTGAGCTTTGCCTACTGTGCTGTGCTGTAGGAAAGTGAGCCGTTGCAGTATGTACACGAAGCCTCAGTGCCTCTTTCCAGCTTCTGTTGTTTCCCAATAGCTGCAAGGGCAACTAGAATGATAGTACACAGCCACTTAACTGTTTTTGAGACATTCTGATGTAGATAGTGTACACAATCTCTAATTACTTGTTATAATATATTGTTGATTCTTATATACATCTTCTCGTCTAGGTTATGACTTCCCTTTTTTTCTCTTTTATGCAGCATGTAATTTAGGATTTGATAGCAAAAAAATTATATTTATGAGAGAAGGCTGAAGGTATGCCCCCTCCTAAGTTGGAGATTATGTTTTACCATCTGGACTGCCCACGTTGTGGTCGCCTCATCCATCACTTTGCCTTCCACGGGCCTTTAACCAGCTCGTTACTCGTGCTTGGAACAGAAAGTATGCACCTGTAGCTTGTGAAGAGGGAAGTGGATCCGCTCGTCCTGACGCTGCCACCCCGGGGACATCTCCAGGTGGTGGGTGGCGCCAAGAAGCAGTGGCACACCTCTTCCCCTCTTCTCATCCATCACTTTGCCTTCCACGGGCCTTTAACCAGCTCGTTACTCGTGCTTGGAACAGAAAGTATGCACCTGTAGCTTGTGAAGAGGGAAGTGGATCCGCTCGTCCTGACGCTGCCACCCCGGGGACATCTCCAGGTGGTGGGTGGCGCCAAGAAGCAGTGGCACACCTCTTCCCCTCTTCTCATCCATCACTTTGCCTTCCACGGGCCTTTAACCAGCTCGTTACTCGTGCTTGGAACAGAAAGTATGCACCTGTNTCAACTTGCAGAAGCACCTGGAACGGCAGCACACACAGAAGGAGAGGGACTCTGTTCCGATGTACGTGTGAGCTTCGCCTACTGTGCTGTGCTGTAGGAAAGTGAGCCGTTGCAGTATGTACACAAAGCCTCAGTGCCTCTTTCCAGCTTCTGTTATTTCCCAATAGCTGCAAGGGCAACTAGAAAGATAGTACACAGCCACTCAAACTGTTTTTGAGACATTCTGATGTAGATAGTGTACACAATCTCTAATTACTTGTTATAATATATTGTTGATTCTTATATACATCTTCTCGTCTAGGTTATGACTTCCCTTTTTTTCTCTTTTATGCAGCATGTAATTTAGGATTTGATAGCAGAAAAATTATATTTATGAGAGAAGGCTGAAGGTATGCCCCCTCCTAAGTTGAAGATGATGTTATACCATCTGGGCTGGCCACGTTGTGGTCGCCTCATCCATCACCTTGCCTTCCACGGGCCTTTAACCAGCTCGTTACTCGTGCTTGGAACAGAAAGTATGCACCTGTAGCTTGTGAAGAGAAGTGGAGTCGCTCGTCCTGACGCTGCCACCCCGGGGACATCTCCAGGTGGTGGGTGGCGCCAAGAAGCAGTGGTGCAGCTCTTCCCCTCTTCTCAGGTAGCGGTGTGTGTGGTTTTTGTCCCAAGCACACCTTCAGTCACTTTGCAGTAAGAGAAGCATCGTAAACTATAAATGAGGGAAGGGAAGGAGGCAGAATTGTTTTGCCGAGGTGGGAAGGAAGAGGTAAAGAGAGACAGAAAGTGAATTTCATCTAGGGTTGCACAAATATTCTGTATACCAGNCGAGGTGGGAAGGAAGAGGTAAAGAGAGACAGAAAGTGAATTTCATCTAGGGTTGCACAAATATTCTGTATACCAAAACGAAAATGAAAAATAACTACTTTAATTTCAGTTTTGGTGTGTTTAATGAATTTTCATTTAGTGCACCAGCAACGGAAATGTTTATCTGTAAATCATCTTGTTTATTTGGATTATTTTATAATNCGAGGTGGGAAGGAAGAGGTAAAGAGAGACAGAAAGTGAATTTCATCTAGGGTTGCACAAATATTCTGTATACCAGAACGAAAATGAAAAATAACTACTTTAATTTCAGTTTTGGTGTGTTTATTGAATTTTCATTTAGTGCACCAGCAACGGAAATGTTTATCTGTAAATCATCTTGTTTATTTGGATTATTTTATAATNTGAATTTTCATTTAGTGCACCAGCAACGGAAATGTTTATCTGTAAATCATCTTGTTTATTTGGATTATTTTATAATTAAAATAAATTAGGGATGTCAAAATTGATTTCTTAATATCTTGATACCCTCGATTATTACAGGAATCGAGAATCGAACAGTTAATTTTTATAAATCCTTGTCCACCTTCACGTGAATTTTTGAGGTTATGTTGCATAACAACAGGTCTTTGGTTTTCTACATAGGCTGAACCTGTACCGAACTCGTGTTGATTGACAGGAATTAACGCATACTTTTCCCGGTCCCGGAAAAATTCCTATTAAATTAAAGCAGTAAATGTCCGCTACTATCAATTTTCGAATATTTTTTTTACTATCCGTTGTATAAAATAATTTATTCCCTTCACTAAAAATTGCATTCAATGATGGTTTGACTATGATAGAATTAAGATAATATTCATAACTTCAATACAAACGACACTACACTTCTATTAGGGAACCATACTTAAACTTTTAACAAGCCTAGCTGCCAATTTTCTAACATACCTTATAAATGGCCTATATTTTTGTGAGCCCTTAAAACATGAAACACTATTNGCCTAGCTGCCAATTTTCTAACATACCTTATAAATGGCCTATATTTTTGTGAGCCCTTAAAACATGAAACACTATTAAGTTTTCAACTGTTATAGAGGTTTTTCTTTCATTTTCCAATTACATACTTGCTTACCACTGCACCGACCCATGGACAACAAAGATGATGTGTTGTAAATGAAACACGACACAATAGGTATCATATTATATGAGATTGCCATAAAAGTATGGTCTACAGACCCACACTTAACAAATGTATGATAAAACTGAATTAATTTTCAACGCACTCTTGCTCACTGCCATCTGCTTTTACCGCTTTACCACGTAGCCATGGCGTACTAAACTCGTTACGCACNCAACGCACTCTTGCTCACTGCCATCTGCTTTTACCGCTTTACCACGTAGCCATGGCGTACTAAACTCGTTACGCACTGTAACCAGGAATTGTTCCAATGCAGAATTTGACGTAGAAACGCCTACATATTTAAGCAACTGTTAAACTGCATATATGTGAGATGTAAACTGAGTTATTTACAAACGGGTGCAAAATGCGTTTACTGTGTGGGAAAGCATCACATTTTGTACGTGAGCAGCCATGTTCATGTGCAGACTGCGGAGTGTAAACAGTAGGTTGGACCCTGAGAGACTCAAAATGTTGGTCTTGTTGAGCAAAAACTTGTAAAAATCTCCAAATATGGGCAAAATTTCATTGCAAAATTTTTTTATAGTAATACTGTATATTATAATCACATTCTAGTTATATCTGTAAGTTTTGGTTCATTTTTCATGTTTGACAGGTAAGAAACGGTTTACAGCAAAAATTACACATTTGTGTAAAAGTTGATTTATATTTTTTGTGTTTTCATGTTTTTATTCTTAGTAAGTAAATGTTTTTTTTTTTTTGAGTTCAACAGATATTATTGACAAAATCTTCTTGGAATTGTAATTGGAATCGAGGTAGATTTTCTGCGTAAGTATCAAGAATCGGAATCGAGAGAAATTGGTATTGTGACATTCCTAAAATAAATACATTAGATGGAAATTTAAATATAGGCACAAACCGCTGTGGCAACTACTCAATACATTTTTTGGTTTGGAATTGCAACAAGTTTGTTATAATGAATAATTTGGTAAAATCTAATATGATTCTTAAACTTTCGTTAATACTGAGCTGTTAAGAAATTATTTTCCATTTTTGTTTCAGTTTCATTTAAGTTCATAACATATTTTTTGTTTTCGTTTTGTGAGAAAAAAGTCACATTCGTACAACCCTAATTTCATTAAAACTATACCTAAATGTGAAAATACCACTGTGTTGCTGGCAGTTGAGGTGGACATCTATTGGTGGTATTCTAATAGTCTTGGAAAACCGTAAACCTGCAAATAATCCAATTTGAAACAATAATATATCACAGTTATATATCATCTCCAAGTTCCACCTGCACCCCACATTTTGAACATCCCCTCACGAGTACAATATTTATTTGATATACTCAGTTATAGAAGTGAGTGTCCTGGTGCAGCTGTGTCGTACATTAAGTTGCAATAAAATATACAGCACGAGCTATACTGTAGTTACCAAAATAAGTGCTCCCATTTTTTGATCAAAATTGGTGCGTCAAAAACAAGCCACCTTATGACTGTTATTCTGTGAATGTATGTGCTAGTTTGCCTATTTGATAGGTTTACAAATTGCAAATGGACGACGTGTAATTGCTGTGCTATGTTGCAGGGACATGATAAAGTGCACGACATGCGACGCACTGTTCTACAACAAGAAGGCATACGACAACCACAATATGTATCACAAGCCGGAGGACTTGTACGTCACTAGCGAGGAGCAGAGGTGAGTTGGGGAGCAGGGGTGGAGGGAGGCGGCCACTCTCTTATCATTTTAGGAAACTATATTGAATTAATCAGATTAAATCTGTATTTCTAACCATTCCTGTATTACAGTCAACTCTCAATTCTCCAGGAGCGGGCCAACCGGTTTGCGGCTTGACCAGGCCATATTTCCTTCCCATAAGCAGTTTATACTTTATAGACCTGAACACAATAATCCTAACACCATTTGTTTTTGTGTGTAATAAACATGCTCTTGTGAAACACACTTGGTGAAGAGAAAAGGATGGGAGGGGGGGAGTTGTTGAAAGTTGTTAGAAGAAAAAAGTTCTAGGGATGGTTCTCAGTTAGCGTGTTCAATGCAAGTCCATTCAGTTTGAAATTGCAATAAATATATATCTGACATTAAAAAATATTTCAGTTTTAAATGCCAGTGCAGCATTACCAAGCACAACTTATGTCTACCGGCTAGCTACCTCCATATGTGGCGTTCAGTTGGAGGGGGGAGTTCTGCATATAAACAGTGTGAGGATGGCCTGGTTCGATTGTCTCTTTTTCCCCTTTCATTCGTTGCCTTTTTCTTTAACTAGTCATTAACCAATATTTTGCTCCTCCCCTCCATATTTTAAGAATGGAACTTCACCCTAATAGGACTGCAGCAAAACATGACAGTTGAGGGAGGAAAGAGGCAGTACGCAATACCATAATGTGAGGGAGGGTAGCGAGAAATTGTGGTCTGAGGAAACTAAGAACAGAACATTGTCGTCATGATGTTGACGCGTGACACGTATTATGACGACTCCCCTTTTTTACAGACTACTAGGGATGTGCTAATAGTGGATTTTGATATTCATATATTTTATAATCTAATAGTGAAATTTTCTAAACACATGCAAATAGTTTCAAAGTCGAAAATAGCTTCCCTATGAACATTTCTTTTTAGTTGTATATAAAAGAAATAAATATAAGTTCACTGATCACACAATAAACCATTCCCCACAACAAACAATACGTGCATCTTCAATTGTAGTATATCAGTTGTACAAGATTATATTTTGCTAAAATGTACGCTGCAAAATGTAACCATTAATAAAAAGTACGCGCACACACACACACACACACACACACTCTCTCTCTCTCTCACTCTCTCTCTCTCTCTCTCTCTCTCTCTCTCTCTCTCTCTCTCTCTCTCTCTCTCTCTCTCTCTCTCTCTCT